>JASDQU010500775.1:49762-63033 GCA_032191745.1 Picea mariana | reverse complement strand
AGGTTTTAGACCTAAACACTCAACGATTGATCATAGTATAACTCTAAGGCATATCATTGAAAAAGTGTGGGAGAAAAAAGAGGAAGCCTTTTGTTGCTTTGTCGATTTCAAAAAAACTTTTGACACAGTCCCTAGAGATAAGCTTTGGCATAGAATGGAGGAACTTGGGGTTCTATACATCTTAGAGAAATCATCCATAGGCTATATGAGGAGGTTAAAGTCAAAATCAGAATGTCAGTTGGTATCTCCAAAAGTTTTAGGAGCGATATCGGGGTCAAGCAAGGGTGTCCATTGTCCCCTACCCTTTTTGGTTTATATATAGACAAATTTAAAGAGTGGTTAAACTTACAGGAGGGTGAAGGTGCTCTTTTGGGTGATTTTGTGATAAGGCTTCTTTTGTATGCAGACGACCTTATTCTGATTGCTAAATCCACTCTTCGGTTGCAAGAACACTTAAATTTCCTTGAGCACTTTTGTAGTACAGTGGGGATGCAAGTCAATACTAGCAAGACGAAAGTAGTAATTTTTTCTAGCAAAAGAAAACATAAGCAACATAAGTTCTATTTTGAAGGCAACACTCTTGAAGAAGTGACAGATTACAAATACCTTGGAATTGACTTCAACACAAATCTAAGTTGGGAAGGTTGCAGAAAGAAAAGAACTTTGGGAGGTTGGAAAGTGTTCTATGCTTTTCAAAATAGGTGTAGAGAGCTAGAGCTATGGGATTGGAAGACTATGCAATCTCTCTTTGGGCTGTTAGTGATCTCGGTGGTTCTATATGGTTGTGAAGTGTGGGCTAGCAACACATCTGACTTACAGTGGAAGCAAATTGAGAAGATTAAAAAACGCTTGATCACAAACAAGTTCAAAATTAAAAGTTCAGTCCCTTATGATATCATGCTAAGTGAAATGGGGGTTGCTCCTATTGAAGAAATTGCTATGGTGCGTCTCATAATATATCTAAAAAAAATTGGGCAAATGGAAGACAGTCAGTGGCCTAAGGTCATCTTCAATAACATATTGTGCAAAATAAAGAAGACGTGGATGTGACAAAATATTAAATGGCTTAGTAAATGGGATATCCACTTGAACAGGTGCCCTATGAATAGTAAAGAGATAAAGACTTTTGTTATTGATAGGTTCCACAAGAGAACTTGAGATAAAGGGCTTGAGAGAAAGAAAGAGTATTATATTGAAGAATTTAACCCCACATACAATCATCATCAAAAAGCGTACATAGGGGCCAATATATCTTGGAGAGCCAAAATGGTTATTGCCCAATTAAGAACCAATTCCCATCAACTCCGTTGTGAAACTGGGCATTGGAAAAGACCAAAAGAAGCTTGGGAAGAAAGGGTGTGTGTGTTATGCACCTCTAGAAAAGTGGAAATAGAAAGATATTTCATCATTTCATTTTAGAGTGTGAAGCCTTCAAAGACAGTAGGGACAACTATATAAGTATCTTGACAACTAGCTCTTGGAATAATTTATTCAGCGAGGGGACAATGGAAAAATTGGGGGAGCTCATCATCAAGTGGAACAAGAAAAGGGTTGAACTGCATAAATCAATGTGTGAGGCGGTCTGTCCCATAGGCTATTGTTAGCCTCATGGATGTTAAAATCATTTTCTTTCTTTCTTTTATGCGCATCCACAAATATCTCACACACAACAAGAAAGATGGATCCCACCCGCGGGGGGAAATAACAAGTCTCATATTATCATTCAATTGTTATTATTTTGCTCCAAATCAATTGGCATAGTATAAATGTATACACAATGCATTGAAAACAAAATCGCTTCTTGTAGTGTTCAGTGGTGAGATCTAGTTGTAACAACACTTGCAAAACATCATAATACATTCGATCATCTTCCATTCTTCAGTTTTAAGAGTTAGTTGGATGGAAAAGAGAATAGCTTTATTGTACTCTTCAGTGCTAAGAGATAGTTATAACGACAATTAAAAAACATCATAATACATTTTATTTTCTTGCATTCTTCAGTTTTAAGAGTTAGTTGTAAACAAGGGAAGTTAGTAGAGGATTCAGATAAACAACAATAACAAGGGAAGAATCCGAACAATAGGAAAACGCCTCAACACTTGAAGATCTTTCACAATGTTTTTTTTTTTTTTTTTTAATTCTTTTATACGGAATAGAAGCTTTGTGTCTATGCGCAACAAGCAGGTTCTGTAGGGTGGTTGTATTGGAAGGCATATGTAGTACATACAGGGATAGCGACAGATGGCGAGAATAACGAAACAAGGATAGCGACGGATAGTGAAACATGGATATCCAAGGGAACAAGTATAGCGATGTGAACATGGATAACAAGTGAGGGAACAATAAGGGCACAGTGCGAGAACAACGAGGAAGCTGTGAATGCGACGAGAACAATGAGGGAACAATTGCGACAGGAACAGTGTGAGAGTTGGCATTTAGCCGCGAGAGCTTTAGGTGGGCTCTCGACAGTTTTCAGTCTTTTGTCCCCAATAGACAAACAAGTATCGTCCTGTTCCTTATTTTTGTGTTTTTTTCTTTTCCCCTATGGGAATGACAATACATTCAACACACATAAAAAATGGGCAAGAGGTACCAGTCTCTGATGAAACAGACCATTTAGGTCAAGTGGAAATTGCCTCTTCAAGCAAAGCAGGGAAGTGAGTTTGGGTCAATGCCAAACAGTTTTAGGCTATTTTAAAATGTAAAGCTGCCCGTCTAAAATGGGAGCAGACAAGGAAAAAAATGGCCATCCGTAATAAACTTTCAAACAATCCTCTTTTGCAAGGGTGTAGCAACAACAAGACTAACGACAACAATGTTTATGCCTTGTATAGTCCCACATCCACACCTCTCACCTGGTCACCTGACTTGTATGTGCAAGAGTTACTAAATGCCAAGAGGAGATTGGAGGTTTTGGAAGTCGAAGAGCATGAGATAGACCTTAAAATCCAGCTATTGACAGTATAAAATCGGGGCTTAGCAGAAAACAATAAAGTTTTAAAAGGTTAAGTGACATTGTTGCAAGAAGCCCTTCTGGTAGAAAACGCTGAATGGCAAGGCATGAAGGATGCTGAGCAAATCAGGGAAGATTCTGCTATTAAATTAGAGAGGTGATGAACTCTAAAACATCCAAAGCTAAAGGGACAACAATTGAACAAGTAGAAACCCAGGGAATGAAAGCAAGGGATGAAGAGAAAATAGATTTTACAAAAAATTCCAAAACTTGGACACAAGTTATTAGTAATTCTGCTAGTATGGAAAAAAAAACAAACAACTAGGGGGACAACATGCAAGGTAGAGAAATCAAATAAAGACAAGTAAGAAAAACAAACATAATTATCAAAGGTGTGAGAGAGTATGGAAAAAATGAATGTACTCTCGATTTTGCAAGTGAATTTTTGAAGGACAAGTTGCTTTGGCAAGGTCAAATTTTCCAAGCATGGAGGGTGGGTAAACCCAGTGGCGAGAGAGCTAGGCCCATAAAATTCATCATGTCAAACATACGTGACAAAAAAATTCTCCTAGGAAATAAGCAACTCCTGAGGGGCTCTCACTTTTTTCTAGATGAAGATTTAACTATTAGACATCAAGAGGAAAGAAGAGAAGAGATGTCAAAGGTTAGGGCAGCAAGGAATGAGGGAAAAATGGCATGGCTGTTCAAAGAAAAAGTTTTATTGCCTTTTTCGGTTCTCATTCTAAAACAAGACAACAAGGTGGTAGCCGAGAAGTGACAACAAATTCATTAGCAAGAAACTATGCAACAAGGCTAGTATGGGCAAATAGGGGTGAAGACTCAACTTTGAGTCTTGTAGGCCAAAACAAATAGCAATCAGATTATACCCAGGTTTCCTTAAGACTAGTTTTTTGGAAGTGTAGAGGTTATCCTTGGAGGCGGGGACTTGGGTTAGGACCTATCGCGGAAGATAGAGACATAATTTGTCTATTGGAAACACACGAGCATGAAGAGTGCAAGACACCTCTGTTTCAAGGGTATGTGAAGATCGCAGTGTGGAACAAGGAGACCGAGAATGATAAAGGACATGGGGGTATCATGGTCTTAGTGAGGAAAAAAATGTCGTCTCATTCAATTAGAAAGAGAAGACTCAAATAAACAATTCATTTAGTTTAAAATATCAGAAAATGGTAACACCATCAGAATTGCAACATGTTATTTTGCCCCATAAGTCCCAAAAACTTACAAAAGTAGGGGGCTTGACCACAAAGACCCCTTTGCAGCCTTAAAAAATGATATTGCAACGTATTCTCAACTAAGTGAAGTCCTTATAGTGGGGGATTTAAATGCTAGGACAATACGTGAACAAGCTAGTATTCTTCGTTGTAAGGAAGACTGCAATCCCATTTGGCTTCTAGAAGAAAGAAATCATCAATGGACAAAAGTTTCAGAGGACAACAAAAGTTGCAACCTTTTTGGGGAGCAACTTCTTACTCTATGTGGGGCATTTGACTTAGTCATTTGTAATGGGTTGGCTAAGTGGGTGAATTCTGGTAATTTCACCTGCAATACCTACAATGGAGCAAGTGTAGTAGACTATGCAATTTGCTCGCATGACTTGTGTGAGAAAACAAAAGAAATTTTGATTGGTGAACAATTGTGGGAGTTGAAATCTGATCATAGACCGATCTATTTAAGTTTCACTTGGGATGAACAACAACAATGTGGGACAAAAAGTCAGTGCATTCAACAACCTCCTTCAAAGGGCATAATTATTTTGACTCAAAAAAACTGTAACACCTTCAAGATAGCGCTATAGAGGTTGTTTAACACGGAGAAAATTCTGTCTCAGGCACTCCATAGTCTTGAGCTAATAAATTTAATTCAAAGCACACTTATAGAATGCAAAAGAGCAAGAAATAGGAAATTTGAAACAAATTGCTTTCTGGTTAATGCTTGGTTTGATGAGGAATGCAAAAAAACAAAGAAAACTTTGAAAGAGTCAAGCTAGAAAGAAATATTCATAAAAGCCTACAAGAAAATTGTAAGAAAGAAAAAAGTTGATTTCATGATCTCAAGGAGGGAGGAACTAATCTTCTTGGGGAAATATAACCCCAAGTTATTTTGGAAAGAACATCAAACGAGAAAGAAACAAACTGAAAATAATATCAAATCTTATCAATGGTTCGAGTATGAAAAACAACTTTATGAGCAAGATCCTAAGGTTGGCCCCCCTCCCTTGGTTAACACTACTACTAAGATCTTCATCATGCAAGAGATTGAGGTGGGTATCAAAAATTTGGGTGTTGGAAAAGAAAAAGATTTAGTTGAACTCCAAGAAGAATATCTAAAATGGGGTTCAAAAACTCTTGCACCTCACATTATGAACATTTTCAACAACATCATTCAACATGGATTCTCTACAAATTGGACAACGAGCCCAACAATACCGCTTTTAAAGAGTGGGGATGTCAAAAATCCCTCCAACCATAGGACCATAATGAAAAACCCCTTGTTTGCAAAGTTATTCAGAAGTATGCTAGAAAATAGAATCAACAAGTGGGCGGAAGAAGGAGATAAGCGCACCAAAGGGCAAGCCGGTTAACACTCAACAATTGATCATGGTATAACTCTAAGGCACATCATTGAAAAGTGTGGGAGAAAAAAGAGGAAGCCTTTTGTTGCTTTGTCGATTTCAAAAAAGATTTTGACATGGTCCCTAGAGATAAGCTTTGGCATAGAATGGAGGAACTTGGGGTTCCTATGCATCTTAGAGAAGTTGTCCATAGACTATATGAGGAGGTTAAAGTCAAAATCATAACGTCAGTTGGTATCTTCAAAAGTTTTAGGAGTGATATCAGGGTCAAGCAAGGGTTCCCATTGTCCCCTACCTTTTTTGGTTTATATATAGACAAACTTGAAGAGTGGTTAAACTTTCAAGAGGGTAATAGTGCTCTTTTGGGCGAGTTTTTGATAAGGCTTATTTTGTATGCAGATGACATTATTCTGATTTCTAAATCTGCTCTTGGGCTGCAAGAACACTTAATTTCCCTTGAGAACTTTTGTAGTACAGTGGGGATGCAAGTCAATACTAGCAAGTTGAAAGTGGTAGTTTTCTCTAGCAAAAGAAAACATAATCAACATAAGTTCTACTTTGAAGGCAACACTCTTGAAGAAGTGGCAGATTACAAATACCTTGGAATTGACTTCAACAAAAATCTAAGTTGGGAAGGTTGCAGAAAGAAAAGAACTTTGGAAGGTTGGAAAGCGTTCTATGCTTTTCAAAATAGGTGTAGAGAGGCAGAGCTATGGGATTGGAAGACTATGCAAACTCTCTATAAAAACTCATAATCATGTGCTCATTAAGTGCACAATTTTGGGAATGTGTTATATTCTTTGCGTGTCAGGGGGAAGGTAGAGGGGGCGACCAAATTTGTTGGGTTTTTTGATCTGTTTTTTGGCTTGTTTTGTATTTTTTGATCAATTGTTTTTTAATCCATTGTAATTTAATATCAGTTAAGTGATTAAGGTTGTAATCTAATTCAGGTTAACGGATTAGGGTTTTGGATGTTGTGGAAAACCAAAAATATTTTATTATGTGTAGTCAAGTTAATACAATGAAGAAAAAATAGGTGCAACTATAAGGTTTGTTGGTTTTCTCGGTTAAGCGTTTCCCAAGTAAATCTATGTGTACTGCGTATGTCGTTGTTGTTCTTTTTATGTTGCTTAAGAATCTATATGCATTGTTTCACTTCAAAAGTTTAAAACTTACATTTGGTATTAGAGTGAGATTATTGGATTTAGGGGGATGCCTTTGTTGCTAAAGGTTTGGTTAGTCTTTGATAGAGCAAGTGTATCTTGGGTCTGTGATAAATTCGGATTCAATGAAAGCTCCGCGATGGTGATTCTTGTGTTGAAAGAGAATGGCAAGTAGTTCTATAATCAATATTGAGAAATTTAATGGTCAAAGTTTTGAGTTATGAAAGCTCAAGATGGGGGACCTTTTTGTAAAAAAAGAATAGTGGGTTGTTGCAGATCTTAGTACTGCACCTACGCTATGGAAACGATAGAGTGGACAAAGTTAGATATGAAGACACATAGTACAATATGATTGCGTCTTTCAGATTAAGTGTTACTGAATGTCTCATGAGAAGCTACAACCAAGGCTTTATGGGATAAATTAGAGACTTCATATCACTCTAAGTCCTTGGTAAACAAACTTATTTTTCAAAAGAAGTTGTACCTCCTAAGGATGAATGATGAAGACTCCACGCTAGAGCATATAAATTCCTTTAACAATATGGTAAGTCAGTTGTTGTCTGGCGATATCAAAATTTATGACGAAGATAAGTGCATTAGTTTGTTGTGTTCTTAGCCAGATTCATGGGATAGTTTGGTTGTAGCTATTGGGAGTAATGCAACCACATTAAAGTTTGATGATGTGATTTCATCCTTACTCTCGGAAGAAAATGAGGTGGAAAACCATGGATAGTTAGAACACATATGCCTTATTTGTAAAAGTTCATCCCCAAGATAGAAATAAAAATAAGTCTTCGAGGGGGGGTGGGGGCGATCTAAATCTAGAAGTAGATTCAAAATCTCCAGAAAACCTTTAAGGAAATGTTAAAAATGTGGTGAATATAGGAATTATATGAAGGATTGTAGATCTAAAAATGTTGATAAAGGAAAAAATATGATGATATTCCTTCCATAGCAGGGAAGCCCTCCTCAAAGGAAGGAGGGGATGTGTGCTTGGCTTCTACAACCACACATTCAGATCATGATGTATGGTTGATTGACTCTGGTGCTTATTTTCATATGACTCCTCACAAGTGTTGATATTATGGTAGCTTTGGGAGGTATTAACCTCCATATGTAACCTTTGACTAGAATAAAATATTTCAGAAGCAAGAGAAACCCTAAACATATGTGTGAAAAACCTAGAAGACATGTCGGCTCAGCAAAATATATAATATTAAGGTATTATCCTCCAGGAAGACAAGTCGACTTCACAGGAAAAAGATAAACATAAAATATAATTACCATAAAGTTAGGTCGACCCAACCAGAAAAGTCTCTGGACATATTAATATAAATATAGGACGTCTTGGCTCATTTGTTCACTCACTCTCACACTTTTAGTCACCCAAAAACAATGCACAAGTTTCAAGGAGGAGCAGTAGCAGCTGCAGTTGTATGGTTTTTCTCTTCTTTAGTCTTTCTGGTACTTTCTCTTGTGTGCTACCCTTGGAGGAGGAGCAATAGAAACTACAGTTGTATGTTTTTTATCTTGTTTAGTCTTTCTTGTACTTTCTCTTGTGCGCTACCCTTGGAGAAGGTGCACTCTCTTGGTTATTTGTTGGTTATGGTGTAGCTTCTTGGAATCATTATTTCTGTCAAAAGTTAAGGTGCTCGGGGTTGGCTTTGTGCCTATGGTTGGGTGACAATGGTGCAACATTGTCTATGGTGAAATGAGCACATATACATTATTCTAATAGGTTATGGGCCCACACTACCTTCAAAACAGTCTAACCACTGGGAGGTAGATCAAGAGTTTCTTGTCAAGCTCATTGTAGCACCAGTTGTAGTTGCAACTAGGGTTTTTGATTTTGTAGCTGCAACAAACCCTAAACCTAAATTATTGGGCGCTTTCAGTGAAGCATTGGACCTAATTTTTGGGTATTCTAGTGCTCCCTAGCCTAGCGCACCCTTTGGTGCTCTCAACCAGCAAAAATGTCAAGTTTAAGTTTTTGGGTCAAAGTCAAAGTCAAAGTCAAAGGTTGACTTTTGGTCAAAATTGATTTTTGTGGTCAAAGTTGAAATTCCAGGGTTTCTAGATTGTTCTAATCATTGAAACTTTTTGATTTAGTTTATAACCTCTTCTTGTCAAGATGGTGTCTAGTTTCAGATTAGAAGACAAGTTGAACGATACTACAAATTTCAAAGGTATGCATTTGTATATTATTTTCAAGTTATATCATCCAACAAAGCATGAGTGTGTTTGTAGGGGAAGTACTTTTGGATTTTCCTTATTTACAGAGAATTAGTGTTACTAGTGTTATTTTACTTCGTTACCATTAACATATATATCATGTACTGAGCAGTAGCAACATAAACAAGAGACATAAAAGAGCACAAGAGATTTATCCTGGGAAAACCCCAAATGGGGGAAAAACCAAACAACCTTTCTTAGACAGATTCCGTTCACAAAGAAAGTCCAATCAGATAAACCCTAGAAAAAGTGTTAGCTTAACCAGAAATACCACCCTAGCTACAACAAAAACACCATACAAAGGTAGCGCACCTCCTCAAGGAGTAGCACACAAAAGAGAGATACCAAAACACTGAGCAATAATAAACTGTGCAGCTGCAGCTACTGCATCACCTCCTCCAAACTTGCGCCTTGCTTCTGTGTAGCTGGGAGAGTGTTAGTGAGTGAATAAATGAGCTAAGACATCCTCTATATATAGTCTTCCTGGACACTAGACTAAGCCGACTTCTTCTCTGGACATGTGTCTTTTCATTATTACTTTATTCTTCCAGGTCGACTTCTCTTCTAGGTTATTTCAATATCAATTCAATGGATCTCTTGCTTCCGAAATTTTCTCCGCATCTAAGAAAGGTCATCTAGGAGGGAAATATCATCCCGGAGCTAAAAAAACATCAACACTACCTCTTAGCTAGGGAGGCTTCTTTCATGATGTCTTCATCTGGTAGTCCACTGACTACTCTACAATCTACTAGCAGGAACACGACTGCTACAATGCCTTCGGTAGCTCGAATCATTAGGCACAATATCTGCGATCAAACGATAGCACACACAACTACATCCAAACGATCAGGTAATCTCCATGACAATCAACTAGTAGCACACAACTACTACAATGTCATTCAATAGATCACAACTGTTGCCAAGTAGTACAAAATTATTTTCCAGTGACACATAGTCACTTCCAATGGAACACATCCACTGTAGTAGCACACAACTATTGTCTGGAGTCACACAGCCTCCGCCAGTGGAACACATCCACCGAAGTAACACACAACTACTATCCGGAGTCACACGACCTTCGCCAGTGGAACACATCCACCGTAGTAACACACAACTACTGTCCATAGACACACAGTTTCTGCCAGTGGTACACAACCACTGAAGTAGCACAAAACTACTGTCCGGAGTCACACAGTCTCCGCCATAGTCTTACAACTACATGTGTGATGTTTCTTCTCTCAACAGGTCTGACAATGCATTACCCCCTCAATCACCTCACGTGACTGATCTAGGGAACCCTTAGCCAGAGGGTTTAGTCGGCATGAGAAGAAACAACACACCTCCCTCTCAATGAGGGTGGACATTCAGAAACACTCCAAGCTTGTCCTTGAAGTACTCACACTTCACTCTTGACAAGGGCTTGGTGAGAATGTTCGCTATCTGATCGCCTGTGGATATGTACTAGAGCTCCACAACTCTTCTCTCCACCATGTCCTAGATGTAATGATATTTTATATCTATATTCTTAGACCTATCATGGAATACAAGGTTCTTGGTAAGCTTCACACAACTTTGATTGTCACAATGTATCAAAGTTGGCTCCAAATCTAGATCAAATATCCCATCTAGCAACTTTCTGAGCCACACTACTCCACGAATTTCCATGCTTGGTGCGATATACTCTACTTCTGATGTACTGAGTGCCACTGATGTCTACTTCCTGCTCAACCATGAGATCATGCCTGATCCCAGACTAAAACAACATCCAGAAGTACTCTTCCGATCCACTACACTCCCTGCCCAATCATAATCTGTATATCCTTGCAACTTCACATCTCCACTTGAGACATATCTCAATCCATATCCAACCGTACCATGAAGGTACCTCAACATATGCTTTTCTTCCATCTAATGTACCTATCTAGGTTCAAGCATGTGTTGACTCAAGGTATTTACTACAAAGAATATGTTTGGCCTGGTGTTAACCAGGTACATCAAGGATCCAATCAACTCTCTGTACATCGTGGGATCCACCAAATCTGAAGATTTTTCACAGAAGAGCTTCATATTTATCATCATGGGTGTGGTCATGGACTTACAATCCATCATCTTGATTCTGTGTAGAATCTCAACAATATATTTTCCTTGGCTAAGGAAAATCTCATCTGATCTCTGCCATACTTCCAATTCCAAAAAGTAATGTATTAGACCTAGATCTTTCATCTCAAACTCTGAAACGAGCTCCCTCTTGCACCCAACTATGAGCTTCTCATTTCTTTTCAGAAACAAGTCATCCATATGTAGGATCAATGGGCAACCCCCCAAGCTCATACAATAATTGTCTGATCTAGTATGTCATGTCATGGGTGCCTGCATAAGCTTGTACAAAGCTTCCTTTAATTTGTAGACATGATACTCCTTCTCATGTATCTCTGTGGCTACTTTATGTACACCTATTTTGGTTACTAGAGCAAGTGTCTCGTCATAATATTCTCCCTTTTATTGGGAGAATCTTCTAGCCACAAATCTTGATTCATGCTTTCGTCTGTAGCATTCTTTTTCTTGTAGATCAATTTGAAAGTCACTATTGACTTTCCTTATGGTCTCGGAACCACCTCCCACACATCATTCTTCATGATGGAATGATACTCCTCCATCATGGAATCCTTCCATTCCTACTTCTCAACAACTTCTTCAAAGGTAGAAGGCTCTTAATCAATGCCACATAGCATGTGTGGTTTCTAGAATTGAGGCAAGTCTATATCCTAGTCTTTCTGACTAGATGTCACTATAGAAAGATCTACCAGTGTCAAGGGAATCCTCCCAGGAGATCTCACATCTCCTAGAATCCTCTGAAGCTACAATCTAGCCTCCTCAAGTCTTGGAAGACATCTCTCTCTTCTTCTGAATCAACTAACTCTATCTGTGATCAAGATTTCTCTAAGTTTGAATGCTCCCTCTGATTCTTGACTCCCTCTGAGTCTATATGATCTCCGGAGCCACTTGCTTCCAATGCATCTGTTGACTTCTTCTGAAGTCTGATCTCCTATGGAATGTACTTGGAGGTTGCTCCTCCCTACTAGATCCTAAGGGTTGACTCCCTCTAAAATATAGCTCCTTCTGAGATGTAACTTGGTGGGGCCACCTACCTCACCACTGGTAGATTCATCTGCTTCTCTTCATAGTATGGCTTATCAATGTCATGTATTTGTATCTCCTTTGCATTATGCAAGGTATCATGAGAACATGTTGGTTTTACTGCATCGTTTCTAGGTAGGTCCCTTCTGGCACTACTGACTCTTCCTGATGATATGAAGAGTGGTAAAATTAGCTATATGGTAATATTTGGAGCCTTGTGCTCCTCACAGTCAATCTCCATAAGAGATACTCTTCTTTGTCTTCTTCTTCACATGGGTGTGCACGTTCGTGTACACAGTTCTATGTTTGGGTTAGAGACTGTCTAAATAGTTTCCTCCTGCAACCGTCATCATAGCTCCTTCTCAGATCTATCACCCCTGTCCTTCTTGGAACAAGAGACAAGAACAACATTTCCATGGTAACTTCCATGGAAAAATCTCCTAGAGGAGATCAATTTCATCTTTCAAACAAGTATATCATAATGAACAATGAACATTTTCTTCATGGTAATCGTACCGAAAGTATTTAGGTGTACCTAAACATTTGATAGAAATAGAAAATAATAAAGCTGTAAAGACTTCTATCCTAGGTACAATACTTTCTTAATAAACAACAATATAAAATATCAAACCTGATATGCAAACCTGGAGTCTGGTGTTGTTGTCCTGCTTGAGTTTCCTTCTATCATTCATATGAAAACACGATTGTCTAAAAGACAAATTATTCATCCTTTGATGACTTTGAGTGCTCTTCGACATACGTTTCATGTGCATGGTGTTTCTTCTTCTCCTTTTCATTTCTATCTGGACATTGAAAGGCATAATGTCCCAACTTCTGGCAACTGTAGCATATTATCTTTGACGCATCCTTCTTGTAATGAGGTCTCTTAGAATTCTTTGGGTTTCCTTCTTCCCTTTTCTTTCTCTTCTTCACTTGGGTAACAAGTGCTTGATTTTGATATTCATTAGTCTTTTGTCTCTTGGATATCAGTCTGGATTCCTCTTGAGTGCAATCTAACCATAACTTGTCAAAATTGGGAAATCTCCTTCTTGCGCAAATTCCTTGGACAAATGGGTCCCATGAGGGAGGGAATCTATTGAGTGTGGTGGTCACAAGTTTAACGTCTTCTATTGGATCTCCAATAACCGATAACTGATCCTTGATCTGCGAGATCTTCATAAAATAGTTG
>JASDQU010500775.1:35717-49742 GCA_032191745.1 Picea mariana | reverse complement strand
AGGAAACACTCTTGAAGAAGTGGCAGATTACAAATACCTCAGAATTGACTTCAACAAAAATCTAAGTTGGGAAGGTTGCAGAAAGAAAAGAACTTTGGGAGGTTGGAAAGCGTTCTATGTTTTTCAAAATAGGTGCAGAGAGGCAGAGCTATGGGATTGGAAGACTATGCAAACTCTCTATGAAAACTCATAATCATGTGCTCATTAAGTGCACAATTTTGGGAATGTGTTATACTCTTTGCGTGTCGGGGGGAAGGCAGAGGGGGGTGACCAAATTTGTTGGGTTTTTTGATCTGTTTTTTGGCTTGTTTTGTATTTTTTGATCAATTGTTTTTTAATCCATTGTAATTTAATATCAGTTAAGTGATTAAGGTTGTAATCTAATTCAGGTTAACGGATTAGGGTTTTGGATGTTGTGGAAAACCTAAAATATTTTATTATGTGTAGTCAAGTTAATACAATGAAGAAAAAATAGGTGCAACTATAAGGTTTGTTGGTTTTCTTTGTTAAGCGTTTCCCAAGTAAATCTATGTGTACTACGTATGCCGTTGTTGTTCTTTTTATGTTGCTTAAGAATCTATATGCATTGTTTCACTTCAAAAGTTTAAAACTTACATTTGGTATTAGAGTGAGATTATTGGATTTAGGGTGATGCCTTTGTTTCTAAAGGTTTGGCTAGTCTTTGATAGAGCAAGTGTATCTTGGGTCTGTGATAAATTCGGATTCAATGAAAGCTCTGCGATGGTGATTCTTGTGTTGAAAGAGAATGGCAAGTAGTTCTAGAATCAATATTGAGAAATTTAATGGTCAAAGTTTTGAGTTATGAAAGCTCAAGATGGAGGACCTTTTTGTAAAAAAAGAATAGTGGGTTGTTGCGGATCTTAGTATCGCACCTACGCTATGGAAACGATAGAGTGGACAAAGTTAGATATGAAGACACATATTACAATATGATTGTGTTTTTCAAATTAAGTGTTACTGAATGTCTCATGAGAAGCTACAACCAAGGCTTTATGGGATAAATTAGAGACTTCATATCAGTCTAAGTCCTTGGTAAACAAATTTTTTTTTCAAAATAAGTTGTACCTCCTAAGGATGAATGACGAAGACTCCACAGTAGAGCATACAAATTCCTTTAACACTATGGTAAGTCAGTTGTTGTCTGGCGATATCAAAATTTATGACGAAGATAAGTGCATTAGTTTGTTGTGTTCTTTGCCAAATTCATGGGATAGTTTGGTTGTAGCTATTGGGAGTAATGCAACCACATTAAAGTTTGATGATGTGATTGCATCCTTACTATCAGAAGAAAATGAGGTGGAAAACCATGGATAGTTTAAACACATATGCCTTATTTGTAAAAGGTCATCCCCAAGATGGAAATAAAAATAAGTCTTCGAGGGGGGGTGGGGGGCGATCTAAATCTAGAAGTAGATTCAAAATCTCCAGAAAACCTTTAAGGAAATGTTGAAAATGTGGTGAATATAGGAATTATATGAAGGATTGTAGATCTAAAAATGTTGATAAAGGAAAAAATATGATGATATTCCTTCCATAGCAGGGAAGCCCCCCTCAAAGGAAGGAGGGGATGCGTGCTTGGCTTCTACAACCACACATTCAGATCATGATGTATGGTTGATTGACTCTGGTGCTTATTTTCATATGACTCCTCAAAAGTGTTGATATTATGGTAGCTTTGGGGGGAATTAACCTCCATATGTAACCTTTGACTAGAATAAAATATTTCAGAAGCAAGAGAAACCCTAAACATATGTGTGAAAAACCTAGAAGACATGTCGGCTCAGCAAAATATATAATATTAAGGTATTATCCTCCAGGAAGACAAGTCGACTTCACAGGAAAAAGATAAACATAAAATATAATTACCATAAAGTCATGTCGGCCCAACCAGAAAAGTCTCTGGACATATTAATATAAATATAGGACGTCTTGGCTTATTTGTTCACTCACTCTCACACTTTCAGTCACCCAAAAACAATGCACAAGTTTCGAGGAGGAGCAGTAGCAGCTGTAGTTGTATGGTTTTTCTCTTGTTTAGTCTTTCTGGTACTTTCTCTTGTGCGCTACCCTTGGAGGAGGAGCAATAGAAACTGCAGTTGTATGGTTTTTATCTTGTTTAGTATTTCTTGTACTTTCTCTTGTGCACTACCCTTGGAGAAGGTGCACTCTCTTGGTTATCTGTTGGTTATGGTGTGGCTTCTTGGAATCATTATTTCTGTCAAAAGTTAAGGTGCTCGGGGTTGGCTTTGTGCCTATGGTTGGGTGACAATGGTGCAACATTGTCTATGGTGAAATGAGCACATATACATTATTCTAATAGGTTATGGGCCCACACTACCTTCAAAACAGTCTAACCGTTGGGAGGTAGATCAAGAGTTTCTTGTCAAGCTCATTGTAGCACCAGTTGTAGTTGCAACTAGGGTTTTTGATTTTGTAGCTGCAACAAACCCTAAACCTAAATTATTGGGCACTTTCAGTGAAGCATTGGACCTAATTTTTGGGTATTCTAGTGCTCCCTAGCCTAGCGCACCCTCTGGTGCTCTCAACCAGCAAAAATGTCAAGTTTAAGTTTTTGGGTCAAAGTCAAAGTCAAAGGTTGACTTTTGGTCAAAATTGATTTTTGTGGTCAAAGTTGAAATTCCAGGGTTTCTAGATTGTTCTAATCATTGAAACTTTTTGATTTAGTTTCTAACCTCTTCTTGTCAAGATGGTGTCTAGTTTCAGATTAGAAGACAAGTTGAATGATACTACAAATTTTAAAGGTATGCATTTGTATATTATTTTCAAGTTATATCATCCAACAAAGCATGAGTGTGTTTGCAGGGAAAGTACTTTTGGATTTTCCTTATTTACAAAGAATTAGTGTTACTAGTGTTATTTTACTTCATTACCATTAACATATATATCATATACTGAGTAGTAGCAACATAAACAAGAGACATAAAAGAGCACAAGAGATTTATCCTAGGAAAACCCCAAATGGGGGAAAAACCCAACAACCTTTCTTATATAGATTCCGTTCACAAAGAAATTCCAATCAGATAAACCCTAGAAAAAGTGTTAGCTTAACCAGAAATACCACCCTATCTACAACAAAAACACCATACAAAGGTAGCACACCTCCTCAAGGAGTAGCACGTAAGAGAGAGATACCAAAATCCTGAGCAATAATAAACTGTGCAGCTGCAACTACTCCGTCACCTCCTCCAAACTTGTGTCTTGATTTTGTGTAGCTGGGAGAGTGTTAGTGAGTGAATAAATGAGCTAAGACATCCTCTATTTATAGTCTTCCTGGACACTAGACTGGGCCGACTTCTTCTCTGGACATGTGTCTTTTCATTATTACTTTATTCTTCCAAGTCGACTTCTCTTCTAGGTTATTTCAATATCAATTCAATGGATCTCTTGCTTCCATAATTTTCTCCTCATTTAAGAAAGGTCATGTAGGAGGGAAATATCATTCCGGAGCTAAAAAAACATCAACACTACCTCTTAGCTAGGGAGGCATCTTTCATGATGTCTTCATCTGGTAGTCCACTGACTACTCTACAATCTGCTAGCAGGAACACGACTGCTACAATGCCTTCGGTAGCTCGAATCATTAGGCACAGTCTCTGTGATCAAACGATAGCACACACAACTACATCCAAACGATCAAGTAATCTCCATGACAATCAACTAGTGGCACACAACTACTACAATGTCATTCAATAGATCACAACTATTGCCAAGTAGTACAAAATTATTGTCAAGTGACACATAGTCACTTCCAATGGAACACATCCACTGTAGTAGCACACAACTATTGTTTGGAGTCACACAACCTCTGCCAGTGGAACACATCCACCGAAGTAACACACAACTACTGTCCGGGGTCACACGACCTTCGCCAGTGGAACACATCCACCGTAGTAACACACAACTACTGTCCATAGACACACAGTCTTCGACAATGGTACACAACCACCGAAGTAGCACAAAACTACTGTCTGGAGTCACACAGTCTCCGCCATAGTCTTACGAATACAAGTGTGATGTTTCTTCTCTCAACAGGTCTGACAATGCATTACCCCCTCAATCACCTCACGTGACTGATCTAGAGAACCCTTAGCCAGAGGGTTTAGTCGGCATGAGAAGAAACAACACACCTCCCTCTCAATGAGGGTGGACATTCAGAAACACTACAAGCTTGTCCTTGAAGTACTCACACTTCACTCTTGACAAGGGCTTGGTGAGAATGTCCGTTATCTAATCGTCTGTGGATATGTACTAGAGCTCCACAACTCTTCTCTCCACCATGTCCTAGATGTAATGATATTTTATATCTATATGCTTATACCTATCATGGAATACAAGGTTCTCGGTAAGCTTCACACAACTTTGATTGTCACAATGTATCAAAGTTGGCTCCAAATCTAGATCAAATATCCCATCTAGAAACTTCCTGAGCCACACTACTCCACGACTTTCCATGCATGGTGTGATATACTCTACTTCTGATGTACTGAGTGCCACTGATGTCTGCTTCCTGCTCAACCATGAGATCATGCCTGATCCCAAACTAAAACAACATCCAGAAGTACTCTTCCGATCCATTGCACTCCCTGCCCAGTCATAATCTGTATATCCTTGCAGCTTCACATCTCCACTTGAGACATATCTCAATCCATATCCAACCGTACCATGAAGGTACCTCAACATATGCTTTTCTTCCATCTAATGTACCTGTCTAGGTTCAAGCATGTGTTGACTCAAGGTATTTACTGCAAAGAATATGTTTGGCCTGGTGTTAACCAAGTACATCAAGGATCCAATCAACTCTCTGTACATCGTGGGATCCACCAAATCTGAAGATTTTTCACTCAAGAGCTTCATATTTATAATCATGGGTGTGGTCATGGACTTACAACCCATCATCCCAATTCTGTGTAGAATCTCAACAATATATTTTCACTGGCTAAGGAAAATCTCATCTGATCTCTGACATACTTCCAATTCCAAAAAGTAATGTATTAGACCTAGATCTTTCATCTCGAACTCTGAAACAAGCTCCCTCTTTCACCCAACTATGAGCTTCTCATTTCTTGTCAGAAACAAGTCATCCATATATAGGATCAATGGGCAACCCCCCAATCTCATACAATAATTGTCTAATCTAGTATGTCATGTCATGGGTGCCTGCATAAGCTTGTACAAAGCTTCCTTTAATTTGCAGACATGAGACTCCTTCTCATGTATCTTTGTGGCTACTTTATGTACACCTATTTTGGTTACTAGAGCAAGTGTCTCGTCATAATCTTCTCCCTTTTATTGGGAGAATCTTCTAGCCACAAATATTGTTTCATGCTTCCGTCTGTAGCATGCTTTTTCTTGTAGATCAACTTGAAAGTCACTATTGACTTTCCTTATGGTCTCGGAACCACCTCCCACACATCATTCTTCATGATGGAATGATACTCCTCCATCATGGAATCCTTCCATTCTTTCTTCTCAACAACTTCTTCAAAGGTGGAAGGCTCTTAATCAATGCCACATAGCATGTGTGGTTTCTAGAACTGAGGAAAGTCTATATCCTAGTCTTTCTGACTGGATATCACTATAGAAAGATTTACCGGTGATAAGGGAATCCTCCTAGGAGATCTCACATCTCCTAGAAGCCTCTGAAGCTACAATCTAGCCTCCTCAAGTCTTGGAAGATGTCTCTCTCTTCTTCTGAATCAACTAACTCTATCCGTGATCAAGATTTCTCTGAGTCTGAATGCTCCCTCTGAGTCTATATGATCTCCGGAGCCACCTGCTTCCGATGCATCTATTGACTTCTTCTGAAGTCTGATCTCCTATGGAATGTACTTGGAGGTTGCTCCTCCCTACTAGATCCTAAGGGTTGACTCCCTCTAAAATATAGCTCCTTCTGAGATGGTACTTGGTGGGGCCACCTACCTCACCACTAGTGGATTCATCTGCTTCTCTTCATAGTATGGCTTATCAATGTCATCTATCTGTATCTCCTTTGCATTATGCAAGGTATCATGAGAACATGTTGGTTTTACTGCATCGTTTCTAGGTAGGGCCCTTCTGGCACTACTGACTCTTCCTGATGATATGAAGAGTGGTAAAATTAGCTATATGGTAATATTTGGAGCCTTGTTCTCCTCACAATCAATCTCCATAAGCGATACTCTTCTTTGTCTTCTTCTTCACATGGGTGTGCACGTTCGTGTACACAATTCTATGTCTGGGTTAGAGACTGTCTAAATAGTTTCCTCCTGCAACCATCATCATAGCTCCTTCTCAGATCTATCACCCTTGTCCTTCTTGGAACAAGAGACAAGAACAACATTTCCATGGTAACTTCCATGGAAAAATCTCCTAGAGGAGATCAATTTCATCTTGCAAACAAGTATATCATAATGAACAATGAACATTTTCTTCATGGTAATCGTACCGAAATTATTTAGTTGTACCTAAACATTTGATAGAAATAGCAAATAATAAAGCTGTAAAGACTTCTATCCTAGGTACAATACTTTCTTAATAAACAACAATATAAAATATCAAACCTGATATGCAAACCTAGAGTCTAGTGTTGTTGTCCTGCTTGAGTTTCCTTCTATCGTTCATATGAAAACATGATTGTCTAAAAGACAAATTATTCATCCTTTGATTCCTTTGAGTGCTCTTCGACATCTGTTGCATGTGCATGGTGTTTCTTCTTCTCCTTTTCATTTCTATCTGGACATTGAAAGGCATAATGTCCCAGCTTCTGGCAACTGTAGCATCTTATCTTTGTCGCATCCTTCTTGTAATGAGGTTTCTTAGAATTATTTGGGTTTCCTTCTTCCCTTTTCTTTCTCTTCTTCACTTGGTTAACAAGTGATTGATTTTCATCTTCATTAGTCTTTTGTCTCTTGGATATCAGTTTGGATTCCCCTTGAGTGCAATCTAACCATAACTTGTCAAACTTGGGAAATCTCCTTCTTGCGCAAATTCCTTGGACAAATGGGCCCCATGAGGGAGGGAATATATTGAGTGTGGTGGTCACAAGTTTAACGTCTTCTATTGGATCTCCAATAACCGATAATTGATCCTTGGTCTGCGAGATCTTCATAAAATAGTTGACCATTGTTTCTAACTTGTTCATTGTCACGTTTATGAGTTGATGCCTCAAAGTAAGCTTTCAAATGATATTCTTACTTTCATAAATTCTAGTTAGGGAATCAAACATATCCTTCGACATCTTTAGTTCTGATACATTGGGTATCAGGTGATCCTTGATTGAGTCTGTCAAGATCCTCTTGGCCTTGACCTCATTCTTCTTGAACTTTTCCTTTGCTTCTTCGTCTTCGAGTTCTGGAAGCATCTTATTGACATGATCCAATAATTCATTCTCTTCTAGAGTTATTTTTATTCTATGCTTCCAGGATTTGAAGTTATCTGCTCCATCCAATCTATCCTCAACTCTCATATTCATATTGGTTGACATTTTCGCTGGTAGAAACCCTAACACTGAAAATCCTCGATTTTTCAATCTTCACCAAACTGCATGTTGAGGGTTTAAGGGGGTGCGCTAGGTTAGGGTGCACTGATCTATGAAGGAATTATTCCCAATGTGCTTGGGATAGTGCTCAACGAGATTGACAAAGTATTGCAGCTGCAAGGTGTCACTGTACTGATCTTCCTTCCAGTGGTTAAACTGTTTTGAAGGTAACTAGCTCTGATACTATGTTGGATTTTCCTTATTTACAGAGCATTAGTGTGACTAGTGTTCTTTTACTTCGTTACCATTAAAATATATATCATGCACTGAGAAGTAGCAACATAAACAAGAGATAAAAAATAACACAAGAGATTTATCCTGGGAAAACCCCAAATGGGGGAAAAACCCAACACCTTTCTTAGATAGATTTTGTTCATAAAGAAAGTCCAATCAGACAAACCCTATCACAAGTTCTATATTAACCATAAATACCACCCCAAATGCAACAACAACACCATACAAAGGTAGCGTACCTCTTCAAGGAGTAGCGCACAAGAGAGAGATACCAAAAGACTGAGAAATAATAAACTATGCAACTGCAGCTACTGCGTCACCTCCTCCAAACTTGTGCATTTCTTATGTGTAGCTAGGAGAGTGTTAGTGAGTGAACAAATGAGCTAAGACATCCTCTATTTATAGTCTTCCTGGCCACTAGACTGGGCCGATTTAGTCTATGGACATGTGTCTTTTCATTATTACTTTATTCTTCTGGGCGAACTTCTCTTCTAGGGTATTTCAATATTGGTTTAATGGATCTCTTTCTTTTGGAATATTCCGTGCATCTAAGAAAGGTCATCTAGGAGGGAAATATCCTCCCACAACTAACAAAATATCAACATGTACAAGAGATCTTTTCCAAGCAGTGATTTTGAATTTAGTACATTCAGAGGAACAACCACACCCTCCCTAGAAGTGAAGACTCCAGGTTTGATTATTTAAAAATTGATATGTCTCTAGCTGTTATGGAATTATTATGATCTTATGTTGCATCTTGATCTATTGAAGTTATGATCATTATACTAACCCCTTAATACTAGAGATACACTTGTTGATCTCCTCTCTAGGATATATTCTTGTTCTTATGTAAATGATTATTGTTTACGAGATGAAGTTGATCTCCTTTAGGATATGTTCTTGGTTACTGACCTAGACTCCAGGCATGATATCTTCCATGGAGGATACCATGGAGATTTTGTTGTTATTGTTTCTTGTTCCAGGAAGGTCATAAGAGATAAATCTGAGAGGGAGTCAGATTCAAAGGGAGTCAATGATCAAGAAGAATCCAACATAGTTTCATGACACTTTGTAGAATGCAAAGGGGCATGAAGCAGACTGAAGTGTGGTCCGAGGATTATCTCAGATAGATGGAGTTGATTTGATAGTTTGAGATGAAGGATGTTGATAGAATATATTGGAATTGGAAGCGTGGTTGAAACTAGATGAGATCTTCAGTGAGGAGACAATAAAGGCTTAGCATGATGGAAAAGAATTCCGTGGCCACACCTATGACGACACAACTGAGAAAGTTGTGTGACAAGATATACATTTTCTTTGTAGAGAGCACCTTGTGCCAATATATGGTTGAGCCATGACCGTATTATTGGGTTACAACATAGAATCTAGGTACATATGTTGTACATATAGATATGATTGATCTTCGATGATGAAGTATGGCTGCCGAGATATACTGTTTTTGGATTGGAAGTGCAGAAGACAGATCAAGAACCTAGGGTGCTACTTCAGCTTGGGATCGAGCAGGATTTCTAGACAAGTAGGGAAGAAAAGATATGTAGCACTCAGTCATATATCATATCTAGTGACGCAAGATATGAAGCAGGGTGGATGTTTGAAGGATCTTGAATTCATCAGAGACATGGTGCAGGAAGGAACAATGAGGCTCCATAACATATCCACAAATGAGCAGATCGCTGACATTTGCACTAAGTCTATGTTTGGGACAAGCTTGCCAGGAATGAAAATGTTTCCCTAGGGAAGTGTTGATGATTGTAGCATCATGCTGATATTCGAAGATTGATCAGACAGACTTGATCATGTGGGAATAGGCCCAGATGTAATCTTCGACAGACTGAATATTCGAGTTGTTGCTATATCTCCTATGTGTGAATTGCATCGAGCCTTGAAACTCTCACGAGTAGGTGAGTAGTTAACTCATGAGTAGGTGAGTATCCCCGATAAGCATCAAAACGACTCTATCTCCACAGGAATTGGGCTACATACTAGGGGAGATAAGGAACATCTACATCAAGAGTAGACGTGCCCCGACGTAGTCTTCAACGGACTGAAGAGTCGAGGTGTTTGAGGTGCAATTCCACGTGTCCAATAATATCGAGCTGAATGCATTCACGGAGTGATCCTATGAGAGGATCACCATGAGATGTTTGTGGCTACGATGTGGTCATAATTCTTGTCATGGGACAAGAACGTCCTGAGGTGCTAGACACACGTGTTTGATAGCATCAAGCTAAATGCATTTACGGAGTGATCCTATGAGAGGATCAACTATGAGGTGAATGTGGCTCTGATGAGGTCATGATTCTTGTCATGGGACAAGAATTACCCAAGGTGCTAGACACATGGTGGTGGAGATGGATCATCAATATAACTAAATGAGGCTCATGGATATTGTGATATTGTCTATGAAAAAAGAATACCAAGAACAAGTACAACAATGTGTTTTGATACCAGATTGCCACCAGATGATGCTGATAGTGATGATGATACTTGTGACTTGGTCTATGATGATGTTACCTGTAGAATGGTCTATAGAGTCTTTCCCATTCCATGTGAATATGGATGGACGTGTTTGAGACCAGTAATACCTCCCTAGCTAAGAGGGAGTGTTGATATTATGGTAGCTGCGGAAGGTATTAACCTCCATATGTAACCTTTAATAGAGAAAAATATTCTGGAAGCAAGAGAAACCCTAAATAAAGGTTTGAAAACCCTAGAATACATGTCGTCTCAACAAAATATATAATATTAAGGTATTATCCTCCAGGAAGACAAGTCAACTTCACAAGAAAAAGATAAATATAAAATATAATTAATAGAAAGTCAGGTTGGCCCAGCCAGAAAATTCGTTGGACATATTAATATAAATAGAGGACGTCTTGGTTCATTTGTTCACTCACTCTCACACTCTCAGTCACCTAGAAACAATGCGCAAGATTGGAGTAGGAGCAGTAGCAGCTGCAGTTGTACATTTTTTTCTCTTGTCTAGTCTTTTTGGTACTTTCTCTTGTGTGATATCCTTGGAGAAAGTGCATTGTCTTGGTTATCTGATGGTTATGGTGTGGCTTCCTGGAATCATTCTTTCTATCAAAGGTTAAACTGCACGGGGGTGGATTTGTGCCTATGGTTAGGTGACAATGGTGTAGCATTTTCTAGGGTGAAACAAGCACATCTACATCATTCTAACGACACAGAGTGGTTTTGTGAATATGAAAATTATAATAATGGTGATGTTTTCATAGGAGATGAAATGACAACAATAATCACATAACATGAAAGAGTTAAGTTGCTGATCAAATATAGAAGGATTAGAACACTCCTAGGTGTTTCACACATTCCAGAGTTGGATAGAAACTTGATATCCATAAGTAAGATTAGTGATACATGGGTACATATTGTGTTTGAAAAGGAAACCTGCAAAATGGTTTGAGGAGCAATGATGTTGACGAGAGAAGTTTGAAATGGAACTATGAACAAGCTGTTGGGAAGCACTATCATTGATGGGTGCAATAGTTATGTTGTTTGTGAGGGTGGAAATGAAGAGGAAAAAACCCCTTTGGTCTCTAGACAAAAGAAAATGCTATGGCATCAAAGACTATGATATATTAGAGAAAAGAGCCTTCATGCATTACATGGTAACAATATGGTTGAAGGTATGTTTGATTGCACAATAGATTTTGATTTTTGTGAACATTACACATATGGTAAACATAATCACATAAGATTCTCATTTGGTGCCACAAGAGAAAAGGGAATCCTAGAGTTGTGTTGTGGCTTCTACAACAACTCCAATTATTGTATGATATCTTCATAAAATATTGGGACCCATACTATTTTCATTACTTTATTTTAGCTTATTGGTTTGGTCTTGTTTCTAATTTTTTTCTAAGTAATGTTTGTATTTTTTATTTTACTTAATTTTTTGGCTTAAAATCAATATTCAAGTCACTAAACAATCATGAGAAAATGCCTTGTTACAATTGGTATATCCAGATCCAAGATAATACTTATTCTACATTATGAATTTTTTTTGGATATCTGGATCCTTGTCATTAGGATCCAACACATGCTTCTTGTAAAATTTTAAAATATTTCGGATCCCAAATATTAGGATACTGGATGTCCGGGTTTAATTCTGCAAGTGATATATATCCTCCTTTATTTAGATTCAAGAGAATTTTAAACAAGTGTTGCATAGCATCGCAGTCCCTACCACGTTGGAATGGGAATGAATGCACGTTGAAGTACATGTGGTATCCATGCAGAGGATGACTTTGGCCACTGGATTGAAATATAATAGACCCAACATAGTTGAAGGGATTTTTTTTTAGTATTTCCGAATTAGTTTTCTTTGAAATTTATCAAATATGAAAAAAGGACCAGGAAACATACACATTAAACATTCAAATATAACAAACACAATTTCCTGACATCCTGCATAGTTTTCTTTGAAATTTATTAAAAAATAATAATGTCTGTTACATATTTCTAGAAATTTAAATTCCTTTGTCATATAGATTGGGATTGGGGATCCCATAGAGCATAAAAAGAAATAAGTACAAGAATTAGGACTGTAGAAAGAAGAACTGCGCGATGGTAGAGAGGAAGACCTGAAAAGAATAAATTGGAAGTTATGAGCCTTTGGTTAGAGATTTCTATTTAAAGAGGTAGAATAACTGGATTGATAAAGAAAACAAGATGACATCAGTATAGACTTACTATGAAGCCGATGCGTTTTTGTTGCTATCGTCCACGATTGTTGGAATCGTGCCAATCGGTTGTTGCCCTTCCTCGATGAGGTTGTCCATTCTCCGTTGGAACCATTCTTCAATGTAGCTTCTCATGGGGGCCATGTTAATTTCATCCTGGATTTCTATGTTGAAAAACTCGTTTTCTAATTTCCTTAGATCCATAGAAATATTATGTAGATCCTGTTCAATTTCTTCATTGTGTGCTCCATAGTCCAGTAGCCAGTTCTCGAGCTCATCTACACGATATTCAAGGATGCTGTAAAACTTTTCTAAAGAAAACCCCTTTAAAATATCAAGTTGTTCATTGAAGTCTTCTTTGGTCATTGACAAGGATTTGAGGACTAAGTTTGGGTCTTGAACCTCGTTGGTACTTTCGTCTAAGTCTATTTGGGTTAGGTTTCTGAATAATTATTCTTTTTCTGATATGGCTTGTTCACATGATTCGACAACGAGTTGCATGTTATTAACTTTCATAGCCAATTTATTCATGGAAGATTTGGAAAACATTGCCCTAAACTCCTCACCCTTCAAACCTAAATACTGGAATAGGTTTGTTGATGATACCTTTGTCATCTGGCCCCATGGTTGTGACAAATTATATGAATTTGTGACTCACCTTAATAAACAATCCGATCACATCAAGTTCACTATGGAGGTTGAAAATAATGATAGTATTCCTTTTCTAGATGTCAGAGTCACAAAAAGACCCGATGGATCCTTATCCCATCAAGTTTATAGGAAGAAAACCCACACTAAACAATACCTTCATGCCGATTCCCATCATCACCCCTCCCAAAAACTAGGTGTTCTAAACACCTTAGCCACTAGAGCCCTCAGAATTTCTGATGATGAACACCTAGAGGATGAGAAAAATCACCTCCTCAATGGTTTTAAAAATAATGGCTATAAAAAAAATCAGGTAATCAAAGCCTTTCAAAATGCCACCAAAACACCTAGGAATAAAGAACAAACAAATAATGATGTGTCTATGGTTTACTTACCCTCCATACAAGGAACAACAGACAAACTTGTGAGGATTTTAAAGAAGAAAAACATTGGGGCAACTTTCAAACCCCTAAACACTATTAGGAATTCCCTTAGGTCATTCAAAGACTTTGTTGATCCCATCGAACATAAAGGTGTCTATATGATCCCGTGTTCGTGTGGTAAACAATACATAGGAGAAACTGGTCGTTCCTTTAGAATTAGAATTCAAAAACATGCCGCTGACATCAAACACAATCGCACTCGTCCCTCAGCTCTCGCAGAACACTCAGATAAAATTAAACATCACATTTGTATTGAAGAGACCAAAATCCTTGCCAGGATAGATCACTATCACAATAGAAAATTCAGAGAAGCAATCGAAATTGAAAAACAACCTAATAATCTAAACAAAGATGATGGATGAAAAATTAGTCAAAATTGGATCCCTACCCTAGCCAATATGAATAATTCTAAATA
>JASDQU010500775.1:16823-35617 GCA_032191745.1 Picea mariana | reverse complement strand
TTTCCTTATCCAAAGCAAGGGAAACATCAAGAAGATTGACATTAGGTGAAAACAGATCTGGAAACACACCACTACATTAAGGTCTCTTCTAAAGAATGAAATAAAATGATTACATGAAGGTGGTAGTAAAAGGTGATTTTCAGAAACGAAATCATTACCTGAACACGCGAAACTTCTTGCAGAAGGTGGTAGTATAAAGTAATCCTCATAAAGTGTTGCAAAGTTCATAATCCATAATTCCTTCCCATTAAATTTTTCCAGTTACATGTTGATGTAGGGATTAGAAAGTTTTGAGACCGTCGTTCCCTAGTTATATACCCACCTTCAAGTAGGAGGGGAATATTCGTGTAAATAGGCGCAAGCCCATTGACTCAGATGCAATCATATGTGTAGGAGTAGTAAAATAAAAAATGTGCAGTAGCGATAGACAATTGATTGTATGTGGATCCTGTAACCACATCCAGAGGACAATGAACAAATTTTGATAAATAATATGGCTTTCTGTCAAGTCTTTTACCACACCTAGAAGTAGCTCAACAAACTTTGTAATAGAAACTTATGTAATTTTAGTATGTCGTTTTAACCACCCATACAATTTCTCTTACTCACGACAATCCAAATATATAATTTCCTTCTGAGTACATTCACGAATGGATTAATATTTCACGTTATTTTCGAATATGACAGACCATTTTGCAAGCCACGGTAAGTGCGACTCCTCTGACGGAAGACAAATTCTTGTGTGCTCTACAGAATTTGACACACTTTCCAAATCTGTGTTGTTGGAAGAAACTATATACTTTAACGAAGGAGCATTTTTCAGGTGACCTCAAAATCCCTTCCAACTCCCAGCAAGAAAAAAAAAGAAGATCAAAAAACAAATCTCCAGGCAGGCCTTTCAACCAACCAAAGCATCGAATACAGGGAGAACACCAATCAAAAGATACTTGTTTTTTTTTTTTTTTCCTGTCTGAGTTTCTGTTGGCTAACAGAGTTTTTTTTTGGCTCAAATATCACGTCACATAAAACCATTCTCTCGTCTTTCAATTGGGCCTCAATGGCATCTCTAAGTTGTATTACATGTCCATGACCAGGAACATTAGAACGAAGGCACCCTAAAGCCCAACTCTTTGATGATAGAGAGAAATGGAAATAAGTATTTAAAATCAACACTAGAGGATGACAGTACAATATTCCAAAGATTTTGGTTTAATTCGTATTAATGGCAGATTCCCTTGATCTTTTCACTTATTAATGCCAATCTTTTCGAATATGTGCGCTGAATAGTGACTAATAGCACATAATAACATTCCCATATCCGAGCAGATTCTCAAATATGACAACCTGTAACATATGCACAATATTAAAGAGGGACATGGCGTCAAGACCTATGTGGATGACATGTTCGTGGATGGCAGCATGGTAGTACTGTATTTCATTGTTACTATGATGATTCCTTTAAAAAACTAAAATAGCCAATATTTTTTTTTCAAATTCAAAATGCCAATCTTTTCGAATATGTGCACTGAATAGTGACTAATAGCACGTAATAACATTCCCATATCCGAGCAGATTCTCAAATATGACAACCTGTAACATATGAACAATATTAAAGAGGGACATGACGTCAAGACCTCTATGGATGACACACTTATGGATGGCAGCATGGTAGTACAATATTGCACTATTACTATGATGATGCCCTTAAACTAAAATAGCCAATATTTTTTTTGCAAATTAAAAATGCAAGCACAAAACATTATTAGATCTCATAATATTCGCCTATTTATGCATTTTAATGGGAGATATCCTCGAACTTTTCGCTTATTAAAGCCAATATTTTTGAACCTGTCTGGTTGGTTGTCACTTTTAAAAGCATAATTAATGTGAATTGGGAAGGGTAGAAGGTGGCGGGGATGGAGGGGAGTGACAAAATGCTTTTAAACTTTTTTGAACACAGGAACACGTGAACCCGTGAAACTTTGAAGACTCGACAAAGTATGGAAAGGCAAGTCATATAGGAAGACTCATCATAGGTAGAGGCAGGGTTGCGAGTTTGAGGAGTCCGGGGTTGAATTGTAGAGCATGAAAGTTCTGGGTGCAAGATGTATAGCCCGAACAAGAGTTACTATAGTTCGATAGCACCTATTCACAAATCCGTGTTCATAAAATTGGATAGGTATGAAAATGAACGATGGTCGGTCGGACTCATGATGTGAAGATATAGATGGAGATGACGATTTTCCAGTTCGCCACACCAGGAACTCGCGAGCACAGAAACGTGACAAAGTATAGAACCAAAAACACATAATAGAGGGTAAGAACAAAAGGGAAAAATGAGCAAGTTTAGCGGAAACTGGATAAATATGAAAATGAACGGCGATCGACCGGACTCGTGATGTGAAGATATAGATGGAGATGATGATTTTTCAATTGGACACCTCGGGAACCCGTGACTACAGAAACGTGGAAAAGTATAGAACCATAAATGCACAATAGAGCGGAAGAACAAAAGGTAAAAACGATAAAGTTTACAAGAGGAAAAAGAAAGGGAGAGAAGAACTTTATCGTTTAGACAGAAACACTTACTCTCATAACTATGAAGCCATAGGAAGACATTAACCATGGGAAAAATATCGTCATCTATGAAATATAGTTGGAGCTCGACAAGCACTGGTTGAAGTCGTAAGAGATGCAATTTACATCGAATGCAAAATTTTTCATATTATTTTATCTTAATAGTAATTTCTGGGGAGCCAACTGCAAAACAAAGTAAGAACAAATCCAATTGTAGATGCAACACCCCAACATCGCAAATCATAAGCAAACAAGAGCAAGCAACAAATAACAACCTAGTTAAGAAGAACCAAAAGGCCCAACTGCAGCCGAAGGACCCGATCCTTGCAAAGTTGAATCAAACAACAATAAGTAGTATCCAACGAACAAAGAAGAAAGCACCAACCAGTCGACCAGGAATGTTGGTGAAGAACAATATTGGCCAAATTCACTGCACACAAGATTGTATCAAAAAATTTGGAGGAAAATGTATTGCAACACATTTGTTAACCAAACAATTCAGGCTGTGAGACCTGTCAGGTAAAATTCAAAGCTAGGAGGACCGTCCAAAGGCCAATGTTCGACACAGGACCTACCTCCATCACGGAAACAGTGATGCATCGCAAAATAAAATCATATTACAAAGATGTTCTGCAAGAGGATTTCGACTCAGGAATCCCCAATAGTCAAATTTCCCACATGCAAACTGCAAATATCAAGCGAAAATAAACATGACACCCAAACCCGCCCGTCAATGGGGAACAACAGAAGGGCAGTTCCAATAGAGGTTGTAGAACCCCAAACTTGCAAACTACAACAAGATCAACATGAAAACAATAACAACAACAACATGAAAATAAGAAATCACTGAACATACAAGAAGCAAGCATGAACCAATGAACCAATAATGCCACTGAAGAACAATATTGCCCACATTGACTACGAGAACATTGCATATAAAAAAAAAACGAAAGAAAATGTATTGTAATAGGTCTACTAAGTAAACATTTAAGTCTGTGATGCCTATTAGGTAAACATTTAAGTCTGTCATAACTGCTCTGTAAACATTTAAGAAAGAATGCAGTGTGTCAGGTCTGTTACGTACAAAAAAAACATTGATTATATTATTTTGTAACAATAATAAAAAATAAAAATTAGTAACAATAGTTCGAATAGTAGAACCTATGTAAGTAAAAAAAAAATTATTCAAAAGAAAAAACTTATAAAAAACTGACTATCTATCTTCAAAAATTTGGATATCCAAACATTTCAAGAAAAAAACAGGGAACTAATAACAACTCAGAAAGACCGTATATGATCAATTTTTTTTGATATGGTAACATATAAAACATTGGGAATAGCGAAGCCAACAATAAGACCTCCAATCTGTTATCCAATTAGATCATGACATATATGCTATTTTTTATTATATAAAAATGAAATTTTTTAGTTCCCTAGCTCCAACAATAGATATTATGCAAATATTTGTGGTCAAAGGACAAACTAATATGAAGTCAATGAATTAGCGATCGCTATAGTCCCTCTACACCTTCGACAGGGACTAATAAGTATTATTTGAACGTTCTAGATCTCTGGACGTTGGACATCCATATCCATATTTTTGTTTTAATATGACTTTATTATATTACTTATATTCAAGATTTTCGGATTCTCTTTTCAAGTAGGACAACTGGGATACAATAATAAGGGGAAATTAATGATCCCATGTGCTAGTTGAGGTGTATTCTGACGTGTTTTCCAACATGGTATTTCGATATGGAATTCTTATTAACCTATCATTTTAATATTTCTTTCTAGTTCGGATCTCAAATTTCTTGTACTTAACTTTGGCAGATTTTAAAATGTTATCAAAATTTGAATTTCCCATTGGTTTCTCATTTTTTTGCATCCTTTCATTAAATTTTCCAACCAAGAACAACTAATTCACATTATGTGAAGTTTATGGCATTCAGTAAAATGATTCGATGACCTTTGACCCGCTTCACTTAGTTTGTTGCCTAAATCTTTGAAAGTAAGCGATAACCCTTTATGCGTTTTTGAAGATTCTTAGAATAGTCTCAGAATATCAAAATTTAAGTTCAAATCACATTAAGCTCTGGTAAGAGGCAAACTCCAGTATATGAATAAATTAGGTGATACATTCCTCTTCCGAGTTCATGTTAAGTTTTCATAACTTTTCTCTGTAATTGTGGCATATGCAGATAATATGAAAAATAAATCTAAGGGAACACAACCTAAGGTATAGGATCCAGAGGAAAAATAATACGACACAGAGAAAAAACCCAATTCAACCTTCTTTTCAGATACCACTCATAATACATGTCTAAAGGGGTGCCCAGATTGGGGCATGTTATCCCGTAGCCTAGGGATAACTAAGGAGATCATGTCTCTAGGACCACAAGTCTTAGACATGGAATACTGAGATCCATATGACTTGAGCATGGCCTTAGAGGGCCCCTCTTTTCTTTAGTTTAGTCCACGTATCACCACCAATAGTATCCATCACACCAGCCTGGTCTTGAAGTAGCGATGAGTTTTTCTCCATGAGGTAATGAGTCTGGGTGTCATGGTATTTATCACTCTGATTTTTGAAGAACTTGAACATGTTGTATGAAATCATTCTTCGTTTCATAATGTTTTCTGGGAAATTATGCTCTTTGCCTCGTTCAAACCTGGAAGGGTGACATGGTGCGCTATGAAGTTAATTTCCCTTTAGGATGGGTTGCTACTGGGTGGATCTCTGAAACGTCATCGTCTGTTCCCTCCATACTTATCACTTTCCATTTTCATTCCTTCCGTATCCCCTATCCTTGTTTGGGAATTAGGATTGGCTACACTAGGAAGGGTTGTACCTTACCTCATGGGAAGAAGGGGCTAAAGGCCCAAAGGGTAAAAGTAGTTGGAAAGAGTTAAAAGCCAATGTTGAAACCTTTGATATGCTTCACCTAGGTATCCCCGAGAAAGCAATGAAAATATTCTTAGTAAGAAAATGGGACCCATAAGATAACATAAAAACTTAAGGTACTATATGATGGATAGGAGGTCTCATCATGAGCTCACCTATTATGACCATGGGCATGTAGCAGCATGGCACTACCACCTATATGGTCACCAAGCCAGGGTAGTGGCTCTTGGTGGCATAGCCAAGAGAAAGGGGGTCTCATCAAGACCTAGCCTTCTCATTTCCATGAAATGTTTGTTGATAACGTTGTTACCTTTGGTCATCAAGCCATGAAAGTGGCCCTCAACTATTTCCTTGAAGCATAAGAGAAAAAGATCAAAATAAATAAAGATAAGACTAAAAGGCAATGCATGGGCTAGGAAACAATTGCATTTAGGACAAGTTGCAACTCACCCTATACAAAGGCACCCACAGGTAAGACCTTACATTTCTCTGTTATTACATGCACCCCATGCCCAAATATTTACCCCATGCCACCTCATATACTTACATGACTTGGATTAGATCCCACCTGGGAAACACCCCAGAGGTTATCCCAATAGGACACCCTGAGATCTTCTCCAAGCCTAACTTGTCAAATTGCATAACATCTTTGAGCATTTGTCTGGGTTAAGGGGGGTTTGATGCACATGTTTGGGTAATTTGATTATTGGATGTGATTTACATCCTATGGACCATGTGACTTATGAACCCCCTGGAGGGAATACTTGTTGTTACTGTAGGAACTTTCTCGGTGTACAGGTACACATGAGGGAATGATTAGATCAGACCTTTATAGGGCTCAAATCCCACCGATGGATGTTGAGACCCCAACAAAGGGGCATGACAGGGATTGAAAACTTGCACTGGGAGAAAGAAGGATGTTTCCTTTAGATGCACCTTGGTAGACCTAGACCCATGGGATATTTCTCCTCCCACATGGATGTTATCCCTTGAGGGCCCTAGACGTCATCATGGATACCATAGACGTTATCCAAAATTGGTCTTGTTATCTTGGATGACATTGTCACATGTGGGCAGGGTTTCAAGCCTTCAGAGGCCCAACGTTTCATCTTCCATGCCTAGTGTTCCATACTTGGGGCTCAACGTCACCCTAGAGGGGCATGACATCACCCCTAGAGTGATTCTTAGATGAAAATTAATTTTATTTTGTGTAAAAAACTGGCCAGGTCGGCCCAATAATTATGAACTGAAATTAATTTTAGGTTAAATTTTGTATAAATGAGCAGAAAGTGACATTGATTTTCATCATAACTTTCCATTTGAGACAAGAGGTATGAAATTTGCACTAAGAAAACCATAATCATTGGATATCGAAGTACTGTCTTATTGCTCTATTATAGTACTTTTCTGACGTGGTTTTATTGTTGTCATCATCGTTAATTAATTTTTTTTAGATAGCCATTTAAGTCATTCATTGACTTGTATTTATCTTGAAAAGTGTGAGTGACAAACTATTGTATCTCTTCCTTGTCATCATAATTTTCACCTTTCAACATACATTGTTGCTACTGTGATCTCACTTTCATTGTATAGTAACTTGTTTAGGAAGCACATAATTTGTTTAAGAATTCATTGATTATAATTGTTGCTACTAAAGTTTGAGGTTTCATTGGTAAAGGGAAGGTACCAACCCATTTTCATTTTACCTTGTCCTTTCAATTTCATCAAAGTGACTTCTTCTGCTGAGTGACCTAGAGAGAGGGGTGGGTTTTCACTGTATCTTTTTTCCCTTCATCAACCAACTAGGTCCTAGGATGTCTCCCTTAGAGTGAGGCTTTCCTCCTAAAGAGAAATATGTACCCTATTTGGGTGACAATGATAGGGTTACCTCTATGTTACGTCAATATAAGCCTACTTGCCTTCAGGCTTTGGGAAATTATAGATTGTGCGATAACATCTTTGGCATCGTTTTCGAGGAACATCGAGTTAGTTTTCCTCGTATGTCACTTTTTCGGTAAGCTTTTTTCCAAAAGTGTTTACTTCACGAAGCTGACCTGGCGACTCCAATGAGGGTGATTGCTTCTTTTCCATTTGATAATCCCTAGAAGGATTATCTGGTGATTCCACTAATAACAAAGTCAATCATGGCTTGTCAATGGGACCCAGGTAATTTTAAACCCTTAGATATGAGTGAAATTCTGGGTTACCCTCGACAAATGCCTCCGAGGTTTGAAAATTGGCTCCCTAGATTCACTGGTAATGATGGGGTTAGGGATGAAGATCACATGGATAATTTTTGGGCTTTCTTTCAACTCCACCCTATCAGTGATGATGCTGATGACTTGACAATGAAACGTTTCTCTACCACTCTTCATGGAAATGATAGTAAATGGTATGATGATCTCCTCGATGCTAGAATTACATCTATGGACCAGTTAGAAGAAACCTTTCTCAAGAAACATGGTATTAAATTAGAATATATCCACATGCTAATAAAAATACTCGAATACATGAAACAAACTAAGAATGATACTGTCAAGGAATTCCATATCAGGTTTGAGAATTTTCTACAACAAATTTATAGAAGCCATCATCGTGAAGACAAGTACCTAGTTTACCTCTATACCAATGCACTCTTAGTGAAATTAGGATTTCTCCTCAGTGAAAGAGGGCCAATAACAATCAAAGAAGCTTATCACATGGCTATACAAATCGAGACAAATATATCCTTGTTCAAGTGAGAACACCTCTTTACTACATAAATCAAAGTTGATGACCCCAAAGATACCCTAGATACTCTTAGTCTAGGGATATTAGCTTCCCTTGAGATCTTCGTTAGTAAATTCCAGGAAAGATGGGAAAAATTCATCAACCAACAAGAGGTTGAGGAGATGGATCCTAACGAAGGTTACCAATCCCATGAGGAAGAGAAAGAATTTACTCATGCTTCTACCGAGGATAATGAGGATCTGGTTGAAGAGTGAGAGCCGAAAGATATCAAACATAATGATGAAGTATTAATGTGTATTACTCCCTCTGATGAAGCCATCCGAAATCCTATTCCTCCTACACAAGAACAAGAGGATGAGTTTAGTCACTTTCCTTTTCAGTTTTTTGATGATACCCTATTCTATGATTCAGAAGGTAAAGAAGAAAGGGATAAGTATGTATGGAAAAGTCATGAGGACGAAGAACTGATGCTTGCTCTTTCATTTGATGAAGTCATCCAAGTATCCAATGCTCCTGCACAACAAAAAGTGAATATGGTAAGTTATTTCCCTTTCCAAGATTTTGAAGATGCTTTATTTTGTGATTTGAAAAGTGAAGAACGGTTAGAGGATCCCTTGGATGTTTTAAGCCCTTCATTTTTTGATAAAGGTAATTCCATGGTTGATAATATTGATGAGTTCATACATGTTGGGAAACATAAATGGGATGTGATTGGGTATGATGGGGATCCCATTTACGACATTGAGGGTCATTTCCAAATGTTGCCTTTACAACTATCATATGAGGTGACTAATAATTTTGACATTTGGCAACAAGGAGATGATGTAGTTACATATGTTTTCCAAGAACCCAAGGGTGACCTGGTTTTATGTTCTCTTGATGATTTTCGGTCATACCTTGAGGATTTTGATGAGTATTCCTTTGAACATTCAGATTTATTCTATGAAGAAAATTATCAACCACCGTGTTGAGGAAAAGGTATGGATTAACTTAGTCAATCATTTTCAGATCTTTCTTGGCTAGGACAAGATAGTTGGCAATGTCACCCGGGGTTTATAGCCTCAAAATATTAACTCGATCTGCAAGTATTAATTACAAGTACTGAGGTTGATTTTATAATTTAAATATGTTGCAATATAAAATAATATTTATAAAATATACTGGAATGTACACAGATTTTACAATAAAATAAACATGGAGATCAAAAGTGAAAAAGTAACCAAGTCACGAAAACACATGTATGAGACATAATAACAATATGATTTTATTTCATTCTGAGATACCAAAAGTGTTTTTCTCTTTACAAAACCCCTACGAGGGCATGGATCGAAGTTTGATTTAGAGATCTCCGATGAACACCGTACAAAAAGACTCTGATAGTAAAGTAAAACTAAAATTAATAATCTAGATCATCTTGCCACAAACTGCTGCCATTTTGACTCTGCAAGATATCATTTATCAGCCATGAAAATTAATTCACAAACATACAAGAATGCACATACTATAAAGGATGAATCAACACCTCTAAAACAAGCGTCTGAAAAGTGTGGTTCATTATTGAACCTTTCTTTCTACAATAAGACCCTGCTGTCAACAAGAGAATTAGGATTTCGAATAAACTCATAAATGAATGGAAAATGAAACTATCTCATGTAACTAAAGAGAAAACCTTAGTCTTGTTTTCTCCTTCTATTCTCCTCTTTGTCTCCTCTTCTCATTGAGCTCTAATTCTTTCCCAATAAGTTGAAGTAGTTCAACTACTTTTTTTAGTTAAGTTGATTTAACTTAAATAATTAGTTTAGGAGAACTAAATATTAATAATATAATTAAGGGTATTAATTAATAATAACTAAGTAGGTGGGACCCCTTGTGACTCCTGTCATTTCTTCTTTTTAAATCACAAAAGATAATCATTTTGACCATGTGCCACCCTTGTAACTCCCTTGAATATCTTTTAAACTGGATATTTAAATATCAACAATAACTTATATCATATCTAAAAAGAATATATATCCACATTATCCACAAAATATCAAAAATAGGGCTTGGTGTCCAAAATATGTTGAAAACCATTAAACAATGTCCTCATCAACTGAATCACATAAAACATAATTTAAAAACCATATTTGCCACTTTGTGAGGCAATTTTCCTTTTTTCAATGTTGTTTCCCTTATAATTTTTTGAAGTAGCTCGTGGTTTATTGGACCCTTGGGGCTGTATCTCGCTGATCACATGGGAGCAATCATCCCTTAAATGAATGCGGGAAGACATAGATTTAGAGGAATTAGTGGAGGGAGAAGAAGGGGAGGCAACTGTTTTTCCTTTGTTTTGCACAGATTGGTGAATATCACTTTTCAGTCTCTTACTGGCATGTGAATATTGAACTAGCGAAAAAACACAGGAAATTTGGACATTGGGATTAACAGGTGGTGGTAAAGGCAATGACATAGTGGTCCAACCATGATGGTGAGAGGCAGGTTGGTGGACAATCTCTTTCCAACAATAATTTTCAAGAACTTTGGGCTGCAAAGACACATGTGGAGGAATGGGAACGCCGAGAATATTCTGAGGAGGCTGGAAAGGGGGTGTTTTTGGTTGAGGGTGCATTATCCCATGGAAAACCCAATTAAAGAACCCAGCTTGGAACAACTGGTTCAATTCTTGCGGGTCAACGTCAAAATGGATAGAAAATCTAGGCCTCCTATGGCCTCGATTCCAATTTCCCTTGCCTTTGTTATTTCAACCATTGTTGCCTCTACTGAAAAAGCTCATCCTGTAGAAATAATTTGTCAGTAATGAAGCTCTTAATAAACCATACATGACACTCTACTTACATGAATAAAAAGTTGGCTCTAAAATTGACACAAGATACACGCAAATCCATCCATAACACATCATTCATTAATTGTCATGTGAATAGGGAATGATAGGGTTCACGGGAAATATGGAGGGAGTGTAATTAGCGAAAAATGGTATCATGGAGGGAATCAATATACAAATACTATTCAAAAATTAACCAAACAATTAACTGTGTATATAAAAATATCAAGAATATCAATCCTCAACCTTGCTATGTTATCTTTCTTTCACTTCCACACAGACTTCTCTTTTAAAATTTATATCACAAAATAGGAATGAAATAAGTGAAATCGGGATCATGGAGGGACTGTAATTAGCTAAAAATGGTAGAATGATAGGGAAATTTTACGGATACTATTCAAGTGAAAAATCAAAACATGCTATCTCTGATGCAATCAAAATATATCTCTGTCCAAAATTTTGAAGTTTAAACAATATTATGTTTCCAAAACAATAACCCAAATTGATGCCTTCTTTAACAAAATTGCTCGCTTGCCTCCAAATTGTTTTACACAGTAAACTATCTGATATGCCCAGAAATATTTAACCACAGTAATCATTATAACAATATTATCATTATATAACATAAATGATGAACACGATCATAATCACTACATGAATACAACAATAATCTTAGAGTGGATGAGCCATGATTCATAACATCAACACCAACAATGGTCCTCTAAAACCCACAGGGTTACACACGATGCTCCCAAAAAAAGACTCATATCCATCATTAAATCAAACCTCCATTCAATGCAACTTCTTTTAACTTCATTCTGGGCAGTATTACTCAATTCGAGCATCAAATATCTCAAACACAGGGGATTTCTTAACAATAAAACATGACGATTTAACCAAGATAAATAACATTTGTTATCATGAACACAAGCTTCAACAAACTGAAATTTTCAATGAATATATGAGGACAAACACTTTCCACAATTGCCAAGCAAGGGACCAATTAAACCCGTTCCCAAGAAACCGAGCAAGAACAATGCTCTGATCAACTCAAACTGGAGTAAGCAACGCTTTCAATGTAGGGTTGGAGATATGCCAATGACAGTAAGTGGTAGAGACAGCTAGGCAATTCAAACAGAGGGTTTGGAAATTGCATAGCAAAAAAATCTTACTCCACAAATGATTTTCATTATTATAATCGATCATTGATAATATAACAATAATTCACAACATTGCTATCGACTTCATGAGCTTCGTATAAAAAAATTGTAGCTTCCAAATAATAAGTGAATCCAACACTTCCTTCATCACAACATAACAATGGACCAATTAAAACTCATGCCCAAACCAAGATAGCACGGATATTCCTCCCACCAAAATCTGGGTAAGCAATGCCCTCATATTTGCATAAGGTTCACCACGCAACAATGACAGTGAGGTCATAAGAAGACAAGCTAACAATTAAGGGTTTGGACAGGACAAGGCATGAAAGGTTGTAGTGTTTCATCATATTTCACATCAACATACACAGGGTCAAAATTATGGCGCGAGTATACTAACCACAGAGACCAAAAATGTCAATCTATAGGTGGGGTATTCAAAAAACCCATAGGTAAGGCTGAGATAACCCATTTCAATAGGGAGGAAAACGCCACAATATAGAACCATAGGCAAGGCAGGATCAAACAAAAATTTTACTCAATAAATCTTTGCAAACAATTACACATAGCAAAGACACTGTGACCATTTTTTTAATGCCAACAATCTCAGAACAACCACCTCAGGAAACCAAGGATGTAACCATAAATACACAGTCCCAAAAAAACAGCATGGGAACTTGAGAATTACACATACCACGAGCAACCAGAGCCAACATTTTGATTTAAGGGAAGAGAAAATTTCATGGATGGAAAATTAAGAAAACCCCATACCTGTAAAAGATTGCGTAAGGAGAAAAACCAAGGTTGTATACTTCCTCCATGATCGGGCAAGGTGGAGCAGGAACAACTAACAAAACAAAAATGCAAGAATGACTAGGGTGGTGGGCTTGAGGCGAGTTTGAGTGACGTGCATTTACTGCACATCGCTTCTTCCTTCATATTTTCATTCATGGCTTAGTACAAGCCAAGCCCACTAGCCATCTCAACATACCATTAACATTTAAAACCATTAATACAACCAAATATTCCAAACTTTCCATGTTACAATCTGCAAGTGCCTGATATTCCAAAGTGTGCCACCCCTTGCCACTATCCATATTTCTCATAAGACAACTTTCTAGGAACACAACCAAATTGCAACTCAAACCAATGCACATAACAATAGTAGCAAGGGTCGAGGTGGTCACCCAATTTTGCCATGGACAATATACCATATCAAAATTAAAATTGGAGTGTAATTCTTTCATCTAAAAGGCAACATAATCATATTTCGCAAGAGATAATGAAGATCACATTCTTTCTCGCTTTAATGATTAGAACTCTTTACCACAAGCATTTTAACCATGATTTGAAGCAAATAAATTATAGAAACTGTGTCGCAACCAGTATATATGAAAACAAAATATAAGTGTCGTTTCTCCATCGTAGTGCCATAAGTCAAACAAGGGGTCCCACCTACTAGTATATTATTAATATAATTAAATAATAAATCTTGGAAATCATTTGCGAGCATGGTACCCAACATTGCACTTTTGAGCATCAACACACCGTTGTGCTCAGATCTTGATAAGGGTGAGGATTTCTTGCTTGAAGTAGGGTACTTGTGACAAAGTTTTCCAGCTCCCTTGAACTACTTTACCTCACCATGTCACCAAGGGTGTAGTTGGGAAACATGTCCCTTGTATTGATTTTTCTCCATGGAAAATCCTTCTCTTAGAATTCAAGGGTAGGTTGAATACCTTAAGAAGAAGTTCATTATCTCAGTCTTTCAGCTTTCCCTTAAAAAATTTCCAATCATCCTCTAGATTCTTTCTAGTCCCTTCCCAGACCTCAGGATGTGATGACGTCCAAGGAAGTAAACCTTCAGACTCTTTGAGTTGGTCTTTTGAGCCTTTGATTTTTCATGATCCCTTTTTTAGATGGATTGAGCACTTTCCTAGAAGTGTAACTTGGCATAATTTTGTCCCTCCCTCATGCCTCCATGAGCTATAATTTACGATTCTTGATGATATGATACATGCTCTAACTCGTGTTATTTTTGTGCTTAACTTGTCATTGTTTTGGTTTATGATGAAGCACAAAGGCATGTACTATGAGATATTGCTAGGATGGTTTCACTAGTTATTTGACTACACCTAGAATTCAACCAACAAGTAAGTAGAGGTAGGTAGGCATTTGCATCCATTGTATATACCATTTGCATATCATGTTATCATAGTTGTAGTTGAATTTTTCATATTGTTTTGATTCATTATGTATATATGTATGCTCATAATCATATGCTAGACTAGAGATGCTTTTATCATATATGAACGAAGGGGTGATATCACCACCCTAGGGATTACTGATATCTTTTGTTGATATTTAGCAGGCATACGTCATACCAGAGATATTGAAGTTCTCATGCGCTCTAGGGTGAGCACATGTCCCCGAGTTGGAGCCATATGTTATCCCCTAGCCTCGGGACAACTAAGGAGATCACATCTCGAGGCCCACAGGTCCTAGATATGGAGTACCAAGATCCAGACGACTTGAGCATGTCCCCATAGGGCCCATCTTTTCTTTAATGCAGTCCATGTATCACCAACATCAATATCCATCACACTAGCCTGGTCTTGAAGTAGTGGTGAGTTTTTTTCCATGAGGTAATGAGTCCGGATATCATGGTATGTATCACTCTAATTTTTGAATCACTTGAACATGTTGTATCAAATCCTTCTTCATTTCATGACATTTTCTTGAAAATTATGCTCTTTGCCTCGTTCAAACCTGGAATGGTGACACAGTTCCATAGGAAGTTGATTTCCCTTTAGGATGGGTTGCTACTGGGTGGATCTATGAAAATTCATCGCCCATTCCCTCCATACTTATCACTTTCCATTTTCATTCCTTCCGTATCCCCTATCCTTGTTTGGGAATTGGGATTGGATACACTAGGAAGGGTTGTAACTTACCTCATGGGAAGAAGGGGATAAAGGCCCAAAGGGTAAAAGTAGTTGGCAAGAGTTAAAATCCAATGTTGAAACCTTATAGACGCTTTGCCCAGGGATCCCCGAGAAAGCAGTGAAAATCTTCTGAGTAAGAAAGAGGGACCCATAAGATAACATAAACACTCAAGATACTAGTTGATGGATAGGAGGTCTCATCATGAGCTGGCCTATTATAACCATGGGCATGTAGCGGTATGGAACTACCACCTATCTGGTCACCAAGCAAGGGTAGTGGCTCTTGGTGGCATAGCCAAGATAAAGGGGGTCTCATCACGAGACAACATTCTCATTTCTATGAAATGTTTGTGGATAACGTCGTTGCCTGTAGTCATCAAGCCAGGACAGTTACCCTCAACTATTTCCTCGAAGCACAAGAGAAAAAAATCAAAATAAATAAAGCTAAGAGTAAAAGGCAATGAATGGGATAGGAAACAATTGCATTTATGACAAGGTGAATCTCACCCTCTACAAAGGCACCCACAGGTAAGACTTTACATTTCCCTATTATTACATGCACCCCATGCCCAAATATTTACCCCATGCCACCTAATACACTTACATGACTTGGACTATATCCCACCTGGGAAACACCCCAAATTTAAGAGAGGTTATCCTAATAGGACACCCTGATACCTTCTCCAAACCTAACTTGTCAAATTGCATAACGTATTTGAGCATTTGTATGGGTTAAGGGAGGTTTGATGCAGATGTTTGGGTAATTTGATTATTTGATGTGATTTACATGCTATGATCCATGTGACTTATGAAACCCCTGGAGGGCGTAATTTTTGTTGCTATAGGACCTTTCCCAGTGGACAAGTACACATGAGGGAATGATTAGATCAGAACTTCATAGGGCTCAAAGCCCATTGATGGATGTTGAGACCCCAACCAAGGGGAATGACAAGGATTGATAACTTGCACCGAGAGAAAGAAGCACGTTGCCTTTGGAGGCACCTTGGAAAACCTAGACCCAGGGGATATTTCTCCTCCCACATGGACGTTAGCCCTTGAGGGCCCTGGACGTCATCATGGATACCCTAGAGATCATCCAAAACTGGTCTTGTTATCTTGGATGACATTTATGAGGCATTGACACATGTGGGAAGGGTTTCAGGCCTTTGGAGACCCAATGTTTCACCTTCCCTGCCCAATGACATCCCCCCTGGAGTGATTCTTAGATGCAAATTAATTTTATTTTGTTCAGATTTAATTTGTGTAAAAAACTGGCCAGGTCGACCCATTAATTATGAACTAAAATTAATTTTAGGTTAAATTGTGTATAAATAAGAGTAAAGTGACATTGATTTTCATCATAACTTGTCATTTGAGACAAGAGGTCTGAAATTTTCTCCCTATTAGGGTTATTGGCTGAAATTATGAGGTGCCACTCTTGTTTAAGGCTGATTTTTGCAACTTGGATCAATGTTGGAAGTTTTATGGTGATCTTGCATGGTATTCTCATGATTATTCTTGGTGCAAGTAAGTGAAATATCCATTTTGTCATCTATTGAATGGTTTTATTTGCTCATATAATATTATGAAATTGGATGGTGTATTTAGTGCTTGAAGTAAGAAACTTAAGTTGCTAATTTCTTACTTTTTTATTTGCCAAGCTTTCCATTAAATTGATATAGTAACTAGTGAAACCCTAGGGCCCTAAATTACTAGCACTCTAAGGGTTTTGTACTTGATTATTGTGGATAATTTTTACTCCATAAAAAGGCTAAGGAGAGCAAGGCACTAGGGCCTATAATTTCCTACACCCTAGCATTTTGTCTCTTGAGGTCAAAGTCTAGGAGGACTTAAGTTACTACTTCTTCTATACTTTTTTCCTCTTATACTTTTGTGCATCATCATTGATTTGTTTCCTTAGAAGAATCCTCCCTCCTTGACTCCATTACCCTTGAAGGCACTAGTCCTCTTCTCTTATTTATTGACAAGACTCAACTCAAAATCTTTTACTTCATACTCTACTAATTTTCTAACCTAGTCTAGAAATGCTAACAACTAATTTTTTGATGTCATAGTCATTGCTACAACTATCATTTTGTAGATTATATCAGCCTACTAACCATATAATTCATCCCAGAAATTGTATAAGGCAAGGTACTATCAATAAGTGTTAAAGTGTATGTTTAATTTCCTTTTTAGAGTGCAAATTCTGAAGGTGTTACCACTGTCATAGCTGTTGTTACAACCATTGCTGCAGCCCTTAACAACCCTAAAATCATCCACAAAACCATTGGGCTTTTGTACTAAGAAAACCATAATCATTGGATATTGAAGTAGTGTCTTATCGCTCTATTATAGTACTTTTATAAAGTGGTTTTATTGCTTTCATCGTCATTAATTAACGTTGTTTGGACAACCATTTAAGTCAGTCATTGACTTTTATTTATCTTGAAAAGTGTGAGTGACAGACCATTATCAATTTTGCAAGACTATTGTATCTCTTCCTTATCATCATAAATTGCACCTTTCAAGATACATTGTTGCTACTGTGATCTCATTTTCATTGTATAATAACTTGTTCAGGAAGCATATAATTTGTTTAAGAAGTCATTGATTATAATTTTTGCTACTAACATTTGATGTTTCATTGGTAAAGGGCAGGTACAAACCCAATTTCATTTTTCCTTGTCCTTTCAACTTCACCAAAGTGACTTCTTTTGATGAGTGACCCAGAGAGAGGGGTGGGTTTTCACTGTATCCTTTTTCCCTTCATCAACCAACTAGATCCTAGGACATCTACCTTGGAGTGAGGATTTCATCCTCCTAAAGAGAAAGAGGTACCCTATTGGGGTGACAATGATAAGGTTACCTTTGTATTATGTCAATCTAGGCCTACTTTCCTTTAGGCTTTGGGCAGGTATATATTGTGTGATAACAGAGCCAAATTCACGAAATGTTTGAAAATGGGGACTTTCCTGATGAGGATGATGTGGACACATATATGTATGTGGATATCAAAAGGTCAAATCTTCATTGAATAGCTGCAAGGCCAACCATTATTCCTTACTATGACATGGTATGCTAGATTTCTCACATGTTGATATTAAAACTTGCACAATTGTTAATATATCCCGTCAAGTAGTAGGGTCTATTAGACCTAAAGTTTTAAATGATATGTACAAATTAAACTCACCTGAAATTAGTTTGAATACACAATGTTTGGAAACTCTTAAAGTTCAAAAATTAAAATCCCAGGAACTAGAAATGGTTGATTTAATCAGAGATTGGTTGTATGATCTTGTGTCATTCAAAACCAATTCAAATAGGATATATTCAATTCAACATCTTAAGGGACCCTATATATAATCAACTACCATTCTTTGAATATTATATGGCGAGAAAGATGCCCAACACTTCAAGTTAGAATGGGTTCCACTCATGCACCAAATTATTGATAAGGGTTCAATTTTCAATTTGGCCCATATTTTATATGATAATATTTAGCAGGCTGTAAAAAAGTCATTGGAAGCACCACTCGTATTTGGTGTGGCTTTTTCCATGTTTTCTTACTTGGTTGATATCGTTTGTGCTGAAACCCCTTTTCCACTATTGAAATGGAATTGGTCACCTTCCTAGTTGCTTGTTCATATATATAT
>JASDQU010500774.1:135990-157607 GCA_032191745.1 Picea mariana | reverse complement strand
GGCTGACAACATCATATGCATATGAATCATGCCTCATACTGTCGTGCTGCAAATTTCTCTCAAATCATCCGCTATATGTATCTTCAGCAGGTGAAAACGAGTGCCTTCGAGACTGCACAGATCTTCCTTCACCACGTATTAAGCTCCCACGCCTTGGTCCAAAACCGTCCTTATACGTGACAGGTCTTGAATAATACCTGTAAAAACCCCTCCTTGGGCCACCTGCAAGATGCCGAGCTTGAATGTCTTACAAAATAGATCCCCTGCGATCTGAGTAAGTGACCTCGACGTTCCTGAAACAAATTCAACACAAAACATGCAGGGGACATTTCCCTTATTTTACGGGAGTTAAGTATCTCTATTTTTATCTATGCCGAGAGGTAGCATAAACGTTGATGACAGATGGAGAAGAGAAAACTCGACACTTTGTATTATGCCTTGTGTGTCGAGTTATGAATTAACTTTTGGCTTATCTCGTGGAATGACTCATGGCTGGGTACGCTAGGATAGCTAAGGATAACTTAATATTATATTACACACGTACACACTATCTTTGCTTTTGGAAATGTTTTTGAAATAAACATATACATTTTATTTCAAAATATAAAAGACGAAAGCTATGGAATGATATTTATTTGTGTTTTTTGCATTTACAGGTTGAGAACCCTAGAGGTAAAGCAATATTAGACAAAGTGACTTTCAAAGGCTTAGAAGGAAAATGAGTTTTTTAAAAGAGATAGAGGCAAACCATATTCGTTGCCGAAATTGGCCTGTTTCGGCAGTTAAGTAAACTTCCACAGACTTAGTTAACTGCCGAAAGCTGAGATTTTGAAGATTGAAAGTCATGACTCACAGAAATAAATTTTTTGACCCATTCTATCACCCAAAATGACGGTGCTATTTTGGGAGATAACAGATTACATCCAGACAATGAGAAAAATAGAGAAAATCTGACAAACCATGAAAGATGGGAATGATAGAAACAAAAACTCCATTACCTCAGGAATCCATAAATTAGAGAGATTACATTCAGACAAGAAGGAAAACAGAGAAAACATGATGAACCATGAAAGATGGGCATGATAGAAACATAACCTCCATCGCCTTAGGAATCCATAAATCAGAGAGATTACATTCAGACGAGAAGGGAAATAGAAATAACGTGTAAACTAAGAAGACAGTCTGATAAAAATGATTCAAATGAATCTTCAATAACATATATTTACAATCCAAGCCCTCAGGCATACAAACTGAAAAAATATAGAGCCTTTCTCTTGAAACTCACTCGACTCTCCAGCCTATGAAAAACACCCCCCCCTTTTTCAAAATCTAAACTGATCTATTTATAATTAGAATAGTCCACAACTGCCAAGAGTGTGACCTGGCTATCTCGTTCAATACTTTTGTCTGCGCATTCTTCTGTCAAAATGTGCGTGTATCCTCCTGTCAAACGCAAACTCATCTCAGCATGGGCCTACAAGAAAAATTGTCCATCGTGGTACCTCGGGCTGACAATCTTTTGTCTCCTCGGCCAGACCCTCCATGCCTTCTATTTATGGAGCGAGTCGAGGTTTCAACCACCAGCCTTTTCTTTTATTAACTGAACCCTCAGGATCGAGACGAGGCTTAACGCCTAGGGGACTACCACGTGCTTCTCTTGGATTCATCATTATAACTTATATAAGCACATGATTGCGGACCGTCAAAGGAAGTTTGGATCCACACCGCTTTTGAGCCCACAATTCACCACCTTCCGCCACATAGCTCTTTCGCTATACCATGGTTTCAATTGCGGGACCGCTCAAGAATTTTATCGTTTGAGCATGTTGCGTCCCCGCAATGAAACATGGCCATTGATCTGGTCGCACTCTATGATCTAGGCACACCTGCTAAATTTAGCACCAACACTAAAGCTTATTTTCTCGCCAATTCTAGGATCCATTAAAACTGTGCACGGAGATGGCGCTAATATTGGCGCTTGAATAAGAACACTTCCCGGAGGCTGATCTGACGTGGTGGCCCGACGTCACTACACTGGTGTGTCATGAAAAGAGAGGTGGCATGTGTCACTTGGAAACAAGCAAATGATATGCCCAAAGGTGCCTGGACTAAGTGCCACGTGTCATCGCCAGATGAATGTCAGGTTTCATGACTGATGAGAGTGCCATATGTATGAACTGATGAATGCCATGTACTTTGGCACTTCAGGGCTTGGGGGCGGTTTGCATTTAGAGTTGGAGCTCCAAAGTGAACGATGATCGTCGATTTGGATGGACACATGACAACGATCAGTGGACTTCAGGAGAAAACACTCCGGATGAAAGTGAGAGGGGAGGAGATAAAAATCCCGAAGCCTAGATTCCTAAAGTAAATATTGACCGTCCATTCCAGAGGACGTGTGGCACTTGATCTACAATTCTGGGGGAAAGTACTTTGGAGGAAAATGAGAAGGAAAACCCCGAAACTCCTGAAGCCCGAAGTACCAAAGTGAATATTGACCATCCATTCGAGAGGATGCGTGGCACATGATATGCAACTCTGGGGGAAAGTAATCTGGAGGAAAATGAGAGGGGAAGCCTTGAAGTCCCGAAGCAAACCACCACTATTAGATTTGGATGGACATGCGCCAACGATCAGTGGACTTCGGGAGAAAACACTCTGGATGAAATCGGGAGTGGATATGCTGAAACTCTCGAAGCCTGGATTCCCGAAGTAAATCATGACCGTCCGATGGATAAGGATGTGTTGCGGTTGATCTTTAACTCTAGGAGAAAACACTCTGGATGAAATCGGGAGTGGAGATGTTCAAACTCCTGAAGCCCAGATTCTTGAATTAAATCATGACCGTCAGATGGAGAAGGACGCGTGGTGCTTGATCTTTAACTCCGGGGCTTCTGTCTAGCGCTAAAACTCACACAACTTTGACATGTCAAATACACGTGATCCGTTGATCTGAACTGCTCCTGGGATCTCCGTCGTTGAAAATCGAACCCGACCACTGCTTGTATTTTAAGCTCGAAATGAGCTGCTTTGAATGTTGCATCTGGACACTTTTGTGTAGACCAAAAAATTGGTCATCTTGCGACCCTTTGACAACTATATGTGATAACACCATCATTTATGAATGCAGAGGCATAAGCAAGAGAATTGCAATTGGCACATACAGACTTGAAGGGGGTCGAGTAGGCATTTTCTGCAACCAGAACACCCTCAACCTGCACACATGAGCATAATAGTTAATATATTGAGCAATATAATATATATGTGTACAACAAAAAAGATGCACAAAATTGTTGAAGACATTTTTTTTTGTGCAAATTGTTGTTGGAGGTGTATATGTATATGCACAACAATTGTGGAGCTAGTTAGTTTCTTGATGTCATGTACTATGTTTGTTCACAATTCTGTTACAAATGTTGCTTGGGTTGTGTGAAAGATCCTTTCTTTAACATCTCTTTTCTTCGTTATATTTTTGAACAACATAATTATAAATTTCCCTTTATGCAATTGTTGTTCCATTGAGGAAAATAAATTTGCATAGGTGTCGAACAATTGTAGTTGCAACATGGAGCAATTTAATAGTTGTGTAAGATATTTGAGATATATGAGCATGTCAAATAAAAGGACAAAAAAAATGGGTGTGTAAAACAATACCATTTCCTTGTCATTGTCCGAGTTTCCATCTTTTATATGGAGAATATGTTGCGAGCCAACTTTCCTTGCAAATGTGAGAGCTGCACCAATGGTTCCAATTGGGTAAATGGCATTGTTCTCTACAAATTGGTTGATTGTTGTGTCCGGTATGAAATGATATTTCGAGAAAACCGCGGAACTTTTTCGACAACACTTGTTTCATTGAGCAATATAATCCGATCAAAATCACCACGGTCATGTGCTATTTTCGGTAATATATTGAAATTTGTAATGGATATCCCATTACCTGGAAAGATATTCTCTACATGTTTTTGGACAAGTTGTGTAGGGATAGTCAGTGTAAATGTCATCATGGCTTCATTTTCTGTCATATCTACACGCATAATGCATCTACTTTTTTTTTCTTTGTCTAAGTAAGTGCTATACATGACCATTATGTCTCTGATAAACAGTTGTCCAGTTCGGCGGTTGTTCAAGCCTTCTATTGATAATATATTGGGTGGTATAAATTTAGACCTGGTGAAATTTTTTTGAACTTGAAAAGTAATGTGAATGGAAGTCTGTATATCTTTTTTTTTTTTTTTTGCATCAATGTACAAGTAGATGCACAATTTGGATAAAGTATGCAGGTTAGAGTTTTGTAACCACACCTCTTAGTCTTTGGACCTTGCACTATGTTGGGCATTTCAATTGTACTCTTCGATACTTCTTGTGAACTAAAAAGCATGTGTTGTAGATGACATCAACATATTTACCATGGAATAAATGAATAAATAACTGAGGATATTTGTTTCCTAAACATAGCAAGAGCATAATCTATGAACATTTACCTTTAGCCTTTTCGTTGTGTTGATGTTTGCGATGATTGACTACTCATGCCCATGTCACTTGTCCAACTTTTTCTGAGGCAAACATGTGTACATCGAACATGACAACAACTAAATATGCATATGCATTGTATATTGTTCATAATTGATATGGATGTACATTAAGCACATGCACTGTGTTTGATTTACTATTACTGTTGGTATACCTTTTGGAAGATTGTACTTCAACTTCCTCCGTTGTGTCACATAAGACTTCATCCTCTTGTTCAATTAGTCTGTTTTTTTTCAATGTAGCAATGTAGAGAATACAATGGACATGAAGCTAAGTTGCTATGTGGGAACACATGTAAAAATATTAAATACAATTTTATTTATTTCAATGTAGCAACACATAAAATACAATTGACATGAAGATAAGTTAATATGTAGGAAGATATGTAGTATCTACATATAAAAAAAAATGAGTTGCAAATCAATAGAATAAATATACACAGAATAAATCAAATACAAAGCAATGGAGTATGGAATAAGGGTAGAAGCATGTACCTTTGTATGTCTTCTTCTACATTTTTGGTTAAGAGTTCTTCATCTTGTCCAGTTATTTTGTTTGTTTCAATGAAGGAAAGTACAAAATACAATGAACATGAATGTAAGTTGGTATGTAAGGAAAAACAAAGGAATATGTACATATAGTAAATTAGAATCAAAGGAATAGAGTAACAAATAGTGTTAGAAGCATGTACCTTCTTTTTTCTTGATCCATGTTTGTGGTTATATAGAATCCTTTTTGTCCAAAATCTATTACAAACCAGGAAAAATTAAGTTGGATGATCCTAGCTGAATAATTTGGTTTTGTGCAACAAATTGGCCAGATATGCTTTGATACATGGAAATATGATTTTGTAATATGCTTGATGTATATTTCATAATTCAAGTACAATACAAATTGTATCGTGATTAGACCAATATGTGTCTAAGATAAAGAGGGTGTATTGTGAAATGGACACATTTGACCATACATGGTCAATAAGTGTGTTTTGTACATGGTTTATCTTATCCAAAAGAAAGCAGAGACTGTAATTGCACATGTAGTTTTCCAATTCTTTTGCTTTGGCACTATTTTGTAGCATGTCAATATTGAAGTCTCCTAGAGTGATAATGGTTTCGTTAAGATGTAAATGGTGTAATGAATTTGAAACAACATTCAATATGTTGGGAAATGTTGCATGCATAGCGGCATAGAGATTCAATATTGCAATTTCTGATTCATGGAAGATTACTCTTGCTATCACCATCTCAACATTTTTTTCTTCGAAATGCATATGCTCCAAAACTGTTACATGATTTTTCACTAATATCATCACTCCATGTGTAATGTAATTTGATATGAAATTCTGATTTGGAAACTGCTTGTTTTGCGTGCATAATGTCATGTATGTTTCTTGCAATCACATAATATTAGATTGCATTGTGTCATAGTCATTGATTATATCATTCATATGTGCATGTAGATTGCGTGTGTTAAGTGAGAGAATTGATACATATGAGTTTGTTTGTATGGATTGGTAATCATATTGTAGATGTAATTTTGCACTAGTTCGAAGGCGTTGCATCTTAGTATCCACTTTATCTTTGACTTTGAAGTTATCTTTTGTAAGAGCGCTTAGAAAATACAAGGAGTCTATGCTTCTGACATGGGACCGAGCTGTGTATACAATTCCATGTATTCGTATTCCAACAGGGTCAAACAAAACACTATCAAGTGTTATCCCTTGTGATCTGTGGACTGTACGTGCACATGCAAGTTTAATTGGAAACTATTTTTGAATCTTCAGTTGACCTTTCCTTGCCGATGTTGATACTGGTTTTGATATTCGTAATATAGGTGTTCAATCATGTGAAGTGTTTTAATTATATAGATAAGCTAACTTGTTTGCTTTTCGGTGGCAATATGTGGGTCATGGAACTTAATCCAAAGGACATCAACTTTTTATGTTTTGGTATAAGCTTTGAGTATTCCATCTGCACCATTTTCCAAGCCATCCTGTGAATCATAGTTGCAGGCATATATTTCAACTAGCACGTCTAATTTCAGGACAATTTGCAAAAGCAAAGTGGTTGTATGTTGATGACATGGTACATTGCCATGGTTGTCTTCTTCAAGGTCAATTGAATTGATGATGATATCATTGCCAGGCATGAGCGATAGCATGCACCTGTTATGCATTGCAACATCCTTATTCTTGTAGAACAGATAAGGGAAGGTTGGGTTTGTTGGTGCAGGTTGCATGCACCTTGAATTGATATATGTTAAGTCATCACATGTTTGGTTATTTTCCCACATTCTATTCAGAATTGCAATAAATATTTCATTTGTCTGGCGCATTGTAGTATGTAATTCAAAGCATTTTATGTTGTCTTTCCAAAAGTCATGCGTCATTATTTTCATATTGACCGTAGGTTGTTCAAATATCAGAGAATATTTTATGGGTTGCGCCTGGTAAATATCCCCATAGAATATCATGTAAATGTCCCCAAAGTATTTGGTGTGCACATGTTTTATGTTTCTCAGTCAATTTTCAATGGAATATAAGAAGCGACTTCCAATAAAAGATGCCTCATCTATGAAGACAAGTTGTAGTTCATCATAAATCTTAGACAAGGTACCTAACATTTCCTTGCTGAGTGGAAGAAAATGTGACTTGTTAAAAGGCATTAAAAATGCGGAGTGGACTGTTGTTCCACCTGCATTATATGCATCTTTTCTTGTATATGAAACTATATTCCATTTGGTTTCATAGGGTCAGTCGAACTCTTTAAATCATAGATTCGTATAAGCATTTGGAATAGTTCTTTCGCTGTGAATGCCTTGCATGTTCCTGCACCACCTGTAAGGAACAAGTGCACATGAGTGTACATGTTTAAGCATTTTTTCATTGCAATGTCCTTTAGGATTTCTTGTTGTTATTGATTCAACATTCTTCTAACTCTGTAGTATTCATCATTTTCGATAAATAAAGGATGTTTTATGACTTGAAACCCAATATTGATATGTTTTTCAATGGCGGTCGCTCGAGGACAAGGCAAATCTGCTTGCAAGTCATAGGACTTGTTAGCACTAGGAGTCACCTTCAGATTGCATGGAAGGAAATCCAAATACCCATCAAGTTGTAAGTGAATGTAAGGGTGTTTAAAGGGTCAAATGGAAAAGGACACAAGTGATAATGTTCTAACTCAGATAACAGGGCTAACATGCACCAACAATTAAGGTCTTGTCTAACTTCAATCAATAGTTTGGGAGTAAGCATGAGTAGAAGGAAGACTTAAATGAGAGAAGTGTAGGGGCTGCTATAAACATCAGGTCCACAAAATCCTATGGAGGAAAGTTTCTTAACACAAGATCTTATTGAAATGAGAAACTAAGGAAGCTAAATAAACATCATGATAACATAATGATCAAACATCCATCATAACATCACCACAATCATTCATGTGAATCATTCAAAGCATGAACATTTAGCATCAGAACCAAATAGACTAAAAGAGAAGCTGATTTCTATTAGTAAAAAAGTCTTAAGTCCATTACATCACTAGATCATAGTTACTTCATCAAAATGTTACAGTATAAGGGAGCCTTGCTCAACCATCCGAACCTACTAAAGCAAATGATCTATCTATTTATAACAAAAGGGAGGCAACAGTTGGAGGTACGAGCTGGCCCCCTTCCCTTGACAAAATCTAAACATTTATTTGATCTAAAAACTTATATAACCACCTATGCTATAAAATAGGAAAGTGTTGGTGACTAATCCAACTGAAATTCAAACTAATTTGATTCCCTTTCGCTGTGAAAATACCTGTTTTCCATGTGTCTTTCAAAGCATGTGGCTATTTTCATGATGCCAGCTGCTACTTCTCCATCCTTCTTCATCATCAACTTATCCAAAAGTTGTTAGCTTGGTCCTCCTAGATCCCTAGTCTTTATTGGCATCTTCCTTGGGTAGCAAATTTGGGTAGCGCACTACAAGGAGAAAGGTAGCACGTGTAGGTAGCATCACTATGCTGCATATGGATGCATATGTGTACAGACTCTGCTCTCTGTGCAATATTAGGTAGCGCCTGTAGGTAGCACCTCTGTGTTGCGTCTGTGTGCAAACCTTTACCCTTTGTGAAATATTTGGTAGCGCCTCTGTGTTGCGCCCGTGCGCCAATTGTTTGCCCTCTGTGAAATATTAGGTAGCGCCACTTTCATTTAATTTGTGTGCAGGTTTGGGTAGCATTACAAAAGCGCAGCGCCTCCAATCCTTGAACATGTGCAAAATAATTTGTGGTTTTTCATGATGACAAAATCGTTTTAATCAAGAGCCTTGATTGCACAATAGGTAGTGCCTTCTACCAATGGGGAAGATAGCACTTAGCAAACACTCAAAACCCAAATAGTTAAGCGCTTAGAAGCCTGTGTAGATGGCAGATATAATATTTTCATATTGGTTAACCCTCCCAAAAATATGCATCCTCAAAAATGGGGCTTACCCTTTACCAACTATTTTTTCATTTTGACACTTAAACCCATACTCTTTTTGGTAGAAAGAGGATCTTCAATTAACACAACATACTTCTTCTTCTTAGCATTGAAAGGCTTCTTTGGTGTAGTTGTGCTCTCCTTAGCTGTTGGTTTGTCATCTTCAAAGGCAGCTTCAAACAAAACCTATAGGTTTCTTTGGGCTACCTCATCATGAGAGTGATTCAGCTCAACCATTAGCCTCCTATTTTGAGACTGGAAGCCTCTGTTTTTCTTGTAAAGATTCTTTAACTGTCTATGAAGGGGTTGGGCCTTTCTAGCTGCAAACCTTGCCAAGTCAAGGGTGTGAATGTAGCCATCCATGAGCTCTTTCATCTGAGCCAAGTTGACCTTATCTTCTTCTTTAAGATGAACTATTTCTTTTCTTGCATCTCTAAGCTACTTGATAAGTCTTTTGTAGGTCTGACTGTCAGGAGGAACAATGGCATGTACAGTCTCACTAGGATTTTTCTCAGACTCCTCTTCCTCCTGGATGGGAAGTGTCTTGTCAACCTCATCAAGTTCCTTGATGGCTTTACTTTTACTCTTCTTTCTCAGTACATGGGTTTCATCTTTTCTTTCAACATGCTTCTCAATGCCTTTTTCAGAGGTTTCAACTTTACTCTCCAAAGGTGTTTTAGTACCTTTATCCTTACCCTTATGTACAGGGGTTTCTTGTTTCCCTTCAGTAGGTTGAGAACTACCTTTACCCTTCTTCCTCTGAGTAAGGGTTTCTGATTTTTCCTCCATAGGCTTTTCAATGCTCTTACCCTTCTTCTTTTGAACATGGGTTTCTGGTAAAGGTTGCTCTTTGAAAATTTCCTTAGGCATTCATGACCTAGTGAAAGGCCTTTTACCCTTGATTTCAACTGCTGGAGGAGAATAGGGAAAGATAAGCTTCTTCCCTTTCTTGGATGTATCTTTGGTAGAAGAAGGAACCTCTTCTAACCCTGGTGGAGGAGGTGGTGAAAAATATTTGTGTGGAGAAGGACAAACTTCCTCCTTAGCCTCTATGACCTGCTTGCTGATCTCTGGAACTTGAACATGGGTTCTTCCCTTTCTCTTCCTACGGGTCCTTGCTTTATAAGTACTGGTGGGTGACAAAGGAATTGCCTTCTACGATTGAGGAGTTGGTTCTAGATCCAACTTGAAATGAGAGGTAACCACAAAATGCTCCCATGAAATCTCTTCCTTACCCAATTCCTCAGAGACTAGCATTCTGATTAATCTAGAGTCGAAAAGGATAGAATCCACATCTTTAGATTTGGCTTGTATCCTGTCTGGCATCTTACCTATACTCTTCAACAAGTAATAAGGAACATTCATCTCAACCTTACCAGTAAAATGTAGCAACAACCTTATATGGTACCAGTACAATGTGTTGAATCTCCCTTCACAAGTAAAATATCTTTGTATGATCTTCATTAATCTATCAAATTGTTCAATCAATTGATTCCTTGGCATACTTTTGGACAAGTCATTGGCTTGATATTCAAGTTTAAAAATATCTTTAGCATAGGCTAAACTCAAAGCCATGGCTTTGAACCACCTTTCACCTGTAATGGGGATCCCTGTTGTAGCTGAGATATAGGCTTCAGTCACTTCAAACTCTAAATCCCCAACCTTATTTTTCTTACCATCAAACTATAATAAAAATTGTCTTGCTACCTCTAGATGGCCTCTCTGCATGTTCTGACAGAAGGATAGGCACCCTACTCTTTGAAAGACCTCTCTTGCCATGGGATTTGTATCAAAAAGATGCATGTCCACTGGTTCTATTCTGACCACCTTGCCACCTTTGTGTGTCTTCCTCGATTGAGGAGTCTCCATGGCTCAAAATGAGGGATTTTAAGAAGCTTAAGGGATGGTCATGACCAGGAAAGATTTGAATCGGGCTTCAGATATGAGGCTGACCCTTTTGAATAGACTGAGGCTAGTAAGCTAAGCTAGAATTTTTAGGAATTAAACCCTTAGGATTGTACATGTATTCTGGAGTGTAAACAGTGAGGAGGTAGTTTGAATTTGTCCCTCTGCAATTGAGTGAAAACGCCAAACCCCAAGGTGAAAGGAAGCAAGGAAAACCAAGATGGTCTGAGCAGCGCCTCTGGGTAGCACAACGCATACACAAAGGATAGGATATTTATAGGCTTGCGACTTCAATGGTTAAAGAAAACAATAGTGGTCAGACCATAGATACAGGAAAAGAAATTTACAGGTCCGAAGAGAAGAAAAACAAGGTTACCATGCAAATATGAATCCCTTACTACTGTGCAAGCTTAGAAAAATGAAAACCCGAGCAGAAATTTCCTGTGAAAATTAATATGCAGAGGAGGTAACATGTGATACTTGTGCAGTAGACACATGTTGAGATATTCAATGCAATCTTAGGATGAACTTTGATAAAACCTCGACCCTGGAATCTTTCTTAGCATCGGATTTGGTTGACATGCGGTCACATGATCAGAACTTACGAATTTGCGCAACACAACACTGTTGAGTCTTTCAAAATTAGAAACCGTTACCAAAGATCATAAATGCAAGATCTTTGAAGGCATGTTTAACCGACCTCTAGCAATGAAAACAAGGGACATGACATCAGTCATGGAAATCATGACTCGAGGTGGAGGTATAATGAACGTGATAGGTGCTATGGAACTGCCTGATGAGTAGGCAACGCTTCCACTTCAAAACGTGATAGGAGAGGTAAGCAAGGACAAGGAGTCATGCCTACAAGACCATGAGTGAGGAGGAAGGTGTGTCACATCAGTTTAGTAATGGGAGGGATTGACCTAGGGACAAGTCATGAAGGGGACCCAAATAAAACATGAGCTAGAAATGGTTCAAGGATCAAAAATCAATTTGAGGATCAAATTAGAACTAAGACTCAAAAACTTTAATCATCCAAGGGGTACTACCAATGATAAATTTTAAAGGGATGAGACAAAGAAAACTTAAAATCTAAGGCTTAAATAAGGATTGCAAACAAACTAAAAAAATCCAAGGCAATTTAGTGTGATAACATTGGCTCCACAGGGGATGGCATGCCCCCTGCAGGCTGCCAAGAATGAGTAGATACAGTGCCTTATCCTAGGGCTATGGGGTCAGTTACTGAAATAAAATTAAAAAGAGAATGATATTTACAATGACAAGAAAAGCCACTCAAGGCTCAAGAAAAGTATTTTTTCAAGAAATGCCCATTAACAAGGCCACCAAAAACCTCTTCATTCTCCATATTCTGCAACTTGAAAGTGTTATTAGAGAATACCTCAGATATTTTGAAAGGACTGATCCATAAAGCTTCAAATTTACCGTGCTTGCCTTTATCCTGCTTTGGTGCATCCCATTTGAGCACAAGATCTCCCAATTGAAAGTCCTCTTTGTTCACCTTTTTGTCGAAAGCCTGCTTGATCTTCATTTGATGGTCAGTTGTTTTGTCTACAATCTGTTCCCGGGTCTGTTGTACTTCAACCAACTGTTGAATCCTTCTGATCATATGATCAAGTTCCCCTTGATAATCTTGGAAGAATTTTTCCACAGGTAAGGCAATCTGAGAAGGAAAAACTGCCTCAACTCCATACACCAGTTGGAAAGGGGAAAATCCCAAGGACCTTTTCACTATCACTTTGTCAGCCCATAGAGAAAATTTGAGTTTTTAATCCCATGCCTTTTTTTTATCCTCTAACAACTTTTTAATGATCTTTATGATGCTTTTGTTCGAGGATGCTTGCAAGACCATTTCCCTACGGATAGTAAGGGGTGGAATGAATCAAGGTGATCCAAAAATGTTCACAGAACTGAATCAATGGTTCATCCTTGAATGATGAAGCATTATCAGTGACGATTCTATTATGACACCCAAACCTTGTTACGATGTCTTCCAAGAAACCAATGATCGCTTTGTGTGAAGCATTCCTTGTGGGAATAGCTTCAATCCATTTAGTAAAGTAATTTTTAGTAGTCAAGATCCATCTATGTTGACCATTGGAAGCGGGATGGATTTCCTCGATAAAATCTAGGCCCCACTGCTAGAAGGGTCCCGAGGCTGCCACAAGCTTCAATGGAAAAGACTTAAGTTGCTGCTTTCCGGAGAACTTCTGACACTTAGCACATGCTCTGATCTTAGCACAAACATCAGTGAAAAAACTGGGCCAAAAGTACCCAGCTCTGAGGATGTTGTATGTCATGGTTCTCCAATAATGATGCCCCCCACATAAAATTTCATGAAAATAAGACATAATCTTTTGGGCTTCTTGGGGATCTAGACATCTCAAAAGCACTCCTAATGGATCTTTCCAATACAAAATTTGATCAACAAGGAAGTAATTTATTGATTTGAGTTTTAAGGCCCCCACCTCGTTCTTTTCCATACCACTTGGAGGCTGTAAATTTTGCAGAAAAAATATAATGTCCTTGTACCAACTGCAATTTTACAATGTAGAAATGACTTGAGGACCTTTATCAGTCATCTCATCTTGCTGATTTTCTAAACATGAGTGAATGAAATTCACCCCCAATGCTGAGCAATTTGATTCATCCAAGAGCTTGGCTAAACCCTAGCCTTTAACCAATTTTATGGGCCTAATCTCCAAATCAAATTCAAGTAGTTTAGCAATCCACTTGCTTCTTTTTCCGTCTATATCAGGTTGAATAAGAATTTCTTTTACAGCAGCTGATGGGACATAAGAAATAAATCTTGAATGCAGGACATAAACTAAGGACTTAAGAGCTTTAACCAATTCATAGGCTTGTTTGTCCATAATGTCATACTTTAGTTCAACATCTCTCAATGCCCTACTGAAAAAAGCAATGGGTTGCTCTAAGCCTTCATCATTCTTCTGCAATAGGACTGCTGCTACTCTATCAAAAGAGGCAAAAGAAAAAATAAGAAAGTCCTTGGAGTAGTCGGGGCTGACAAGAACCAGAGCTTCTGTCAAGGCTTTCTTTATTTGATCAAAAGAATCATGGGCCTCAACAATCCATTTGATTTCACTATCCTTTCTCATCATTGTTGTGATATACTTGACTAACTCAACAAAATTTGACACAAATCTTCTCAAAAAATTGATTTTTCCCATAAAATATTGTACCTCCTTTTTAGATCTTGGAAGTGACAAAGTTTGTATAGCCTCAAACCTGCTGGAATCAATCCTTACCCCTTCAGCTGACACGATATGCCCCAATAATTTTCCTTCTTTCATGGCAAACAATGACATTTTCAGATTCAAAGAGAGGCCAAATTTTCTACATTTCAAGAAAACCTTTCTTAAATGATCACAGTGTTCCTTATCAGACTGAGAATACACAGTTATGTCATCTAAATAGATAACAACAAAATTATCCTTTTCTCCAATAAATGTTATGTCCATAGCTCGCTGAAAAGTTTCCCCTGCGTTCACCAAACCAAAGGGCATCTTGGCGTACATAAATGTCCCCTAAGGAGTGGTAAAGGCCATCTTCTCCCTGTCTTATGGAAAAATAGATACCTGATTGTGTCTGGAAAATCCATCAACCATAGACATCCTGGCTGCTCCTGTCACCTTCTGTAATATGTGCTCCATCTTGGGTAAAGAATAATTATCCTTCTTTGAGCTTCTGTTCAGATTTCAGAAATCCACACACAGTCTGATTTCTCCATTATTTTTTCTTACTAGGACCAAATTGGCTACCCATTCAGAATACCTTAAAGGAATGATAATTTTTTCATCTAAAATCTTCTTAACTTCTTTCTCTATGACAGGAAACAACATAGGATTGATTTTCCTCAACTTTTTCCTGAAGGGTTTGGTATTTTATTTTAATGGGATCTTGTGCTCTATTATGATTGTGTCATAAGTTCTGAGATCTTCATAAGTCCAAGCGAATACATCAACAAATTCTTTCAAAAACTTAGTATATTCTGCCCTCTTCTTTTCTGATAGGTTGCTTGACAGTTTGACATACTTTGGATCCCTTTCAGTTCCCACATTGCACTCAGTTATATCTGCATCATCAATGGATATCTTCCCTTTCAATGCCACATCATTCCCATCAAATAATATTTCCAAAGGAACCAGTCCCTTCGGTATATGATTACTAGGTAGCTGCACAATATGCTGATTAGCAATTTTATTGAGGAAAACATCAGCATGAGGAGTGACTTATGAATCCTGATCCTGATCAATGTGTAATGCAAAAAATTCATCAACAGTCTCAAGAAAAATTTTAAGTTCTAAATCATCTTCGAACACCTTCCAATATTTTACATTGTCTGATATAGAAGGCTTGTATTTGACTTCTACATCATACTTGATTTTTGGTGGTATAGGAATTCTGAAGTTGCTTGCTGATATAGCCATGATATTCTCTTCTCTAAGAATGAATGATATATTAAAAGCAGAGAAAAAATTGTCCACGAAATCCCACACTTCATTTCTGTAAGATCTAAGCCTAGGATGCTTTGTTTGATAAAGATTTTTAATCTGATGGACTATCAATTCAACATCCCCAAATACTAACAACTCTTCTATCCCCATGTCTTTAGCTGCCCTCAAACCCAAGACAAGAGCCTCATATTCTGCCACATTATTAGTAGTCTCAAATTCTAGTTTATATGACAAATATATAGTTTCTTGAGTTGGAGAGACAAAGATCACCCCATCACCAACACCTTCCTTGGAAGAGGCTCCATCAAAGAACATCTTCTAGACATAAGTGGTTAGAAGAGGCTCTTTAGAAAATTTGATGGACTTTTTCTTGATTTCTAAAGGGGCTTCAAGAGCATCAGTGAGCTGCAAAATACTAGATCCCAGATCTGTATCAAAAGCAAAAACAAGGTGATTGGTGGGATTTGCTTCATCACTAATGATGTAAGCCAATTGAGCTTCCATGTAAAGTCTTCTATGCTGTCCCCCAAAAACAGGAATAGTAGCATAAGAGAGATCCATCTGCAAGGTTCCCCCAAGTCATTTTATCCAGGATCTTGACAAGAGCTTGCCAAACTTGGGGGAAACATCAACAACTGTGATATTCATAAGTATACTCTTCATGGGCAGCTGAAATAACGTCACCACCATATCCTTAATGAATCCAGGACACTTGACTTTTCTAGCGTCAAAAGAATATAATTCATGATAGGTCTTTGTGACTTCTAACCCAAGTTCATCCATAACAGATTTTGGCATAAGATTGTGGGATGCCCCTGAATCCATGAGACAATTGTGTAGCACCTTATCATGTATATTCAGTGAGGTATAGAAAGGTGGGGATGAGTCATCCTTGTCTTCTATCAAAGGACCTAAAATCAATGTTGTTTTTTCATCTTGCAGATTTATTGAGTAAGTGGCATTTGAAGATGATTATGGATGTAACATTTTGGATAAGTATTTTTTTAAATCCTCATTTTTAATCAATTCCAAAAAAGGTACAAGGATATTTATTTTCTGGATCTCATTCTCAAAACTGAAGGAAGGGGAAGGCTTCAAAATCTCTTTGGTTCCAAGAGGAGGATTTCTGATCAGAACTTGTGGGTTTTGAAAGTCTTTTTCCTTACTGCTCACTGTCACAACCTTGGAATAATATTATTTTTGCATAGGCTGATTAGGGGCATCAGTTTTTTCTTCATTCTTCTTAGATCTCATATTATATCTACTAGGATTTTCCTTTGCTTTCTCTCCCTTGCTTAACTCATTAATTTGAATATCCATTAAAGATTTCTCATAAGAGGATTGAGTCAAGTGTTGGGATGGGGATGTATCACCTAAGTAGTGAATCTCAGGATCATCTTCTACCTCCTCTTATTTTTCATCAACCACCAAATTATTTTGCAAAGGAGCTTATACCCTCTAATCATCTCTCTCTATGTTTCTAGGATCTCTAGAAAATATTTGGTGAACATTATTTGGTCTCCTGTAGTTACCTTTGTTATCATTGTTTTGAGCATTTCCATATGTCTGTTTCCCTTCTGATTTTCATTTCTCAATTTTGGTGGAAAGGGATTTTACTAATTTGGTCAGGTTATCTACTTGAGAATGGACAACAGAGGAATTAGAAGTTGAAGCTTCAACTTTGTTTTTTCTCCTATCCCTATCAGATTTCACCCTGATCTTATCTGATGCCACTATGTTGGATTCTACCTCTAAGGCATCATCTTGCATATGAACCAAAGAAGGTGACCTTATTTCTCTCAAAAGGAGGAAAAATTCAGAATCAAATGCACTGGCATAAGTGATTTTTGCCATGGTTTCAGTGGGTTTGATCTCATCAGGGATTTTCTTGTACATTTTGTTAAATCTTTTAGAAAAGTCAGAGACATACTCTCCTTCTTTTCTTTTCAAATATCCAAATTCGGTGATGTAGTACAAAAAATCCTTTTTGTCACCCCAATGCCTCAAGAAGGATTCATCTAATGCCTCAATACCAGTAATGGATCCAGGGGCCAGACCCCTCAGCCACTTCCTAGACTCACTAAAAAGTCTTTGGACGAAAACCCTCATGCAAACATCTTCATTTTCAATATTTTGGTTATCTACGTAGCTGTAGAAAGCAACAAGATGTTCCTCAGCTGTTACATCTTCTTCTCCCATGAACTTAGGCATGTATTTCAAATAAAATCCAGGAGGGAGAGCATTCAATGGCTGAGGTAAGACTAGAGGAGCATATCTGGCAGCCACTATGGCATCCATCCTATTTGCAGGGGGGTTAACAACTACCATTTGATTTTGGATTCTTGGTGAGCAAGAAGGAGAAGGAGGCTTGATTGTGTTCAGAGTTGGAGAGGAAGGAACATATGAAAGGGGGGTTTCAATTTTCACAATAGAAGGCTGAGTCTTGGAAGAAGATGGTAAGGTCTGAGAGGGAGATGAAGTTCCTACTTCTTTGGCAGAAAAAGTTTTAACAGAAAGAGGTGTAGCAAAACATAAAGTAGGGAAATATTCAAAACTATTAAGACTGAAACACTTCTCAATATCAGGGGAAGAGAATATATCAATGTTTTCTTCTTTCAATTCAGTTTCAAAGGAAGAGTATTCAACAAGAAACTCTTCAAAATCAATTTTTTTAGATACTTTAGCAGAAGATAAAGGAAGCTTACTTGATAAAACAACTGGAGTATCAAGAGTAGAATCAAGCAACTGACCAGAAGCACTTGTAGCATCAACATAATTTTTTTTTTGAGAAGCTTTTCTTTTCTTGATTATATTCTTTGGGTCAGCCTCAGGTGGTACCAAAGGTAGTTTTGGATTTGATCTCCTATGTCTACCTTTAGGTGCCAGAGATGAAACAATGGAGTCTCCAGGTGCAGTCTACAATCTTCAAAATACTGAGTTCTAATGCACCTTAGAACTAGAATACTGTGTCATTTTAATCCCAGGGAAAAGTATTCAAATCATTCCATGACAACGATGCCAAGAATGTTAGCACTAGGAGTCACCTTCAGATTGCATGGAAGACAAGCCCAATACCCATCAAGTTGTAAGTGAATGTAAGGGTGTTTAAAGGGTCAAATGGAAAAGGACTCAAGTGATAATGTTCTAACTCAGATAACAGGGCTAGCATGCACCAACAATTAAGGTCTTGGCTAACTTCAATCAGTAGTTTGGGAGTAAGTATGAGTAGAAGGAAGACTTAAATGAGCGAAGTGTAGGGGCTACTGTAAACATTAGGTCCACAAAATCCTAAGGAAAGCTACAAGGAGAAATGTAGCGCCTATAGGTAGCGTCACTATGCTGCATATGTGTACAGACTCTGCTCTCTATGCAATATTAGGTAGCACTTGTAGGTAGCGCCTTTGTGTTGCACCTGTGTGTAAACCTTTACCCTCTATGAAATATTCGGTAGCGCCATTAGGTAGTGCCTCTGTGTTGCACCTGTGTGCCAATTATTTTCCCTCTGTGAAATAATAGGTAGCGCCATTGGGTAGCACCACTTACGCTGCGTCTGTGTACAGGTTTGGGTAGCATTACAAAAATGCAGTGCCTCCAATCCTTGAACATGTGCAGAATAATTTGTGTTTTTTCATGATGAAAAAACCATTTTAATTAAGAGACTTGACTGCATAATAGGTAGTGCCTTCTACCAATGGGGAAGCTAGCACTTAGCAAAAGCTCAAAACCCAAATAGTTAAGGGCTTAGAAGCCTGTGTAGATGGCAGAGATAATATTTGCATATTGGTTAACCCTCCCAAAAATATGCATCCTAAAAAATGGGGCTTACCCTTTACCAGCTATTTTGTCATTTTGACACTTAACCTCATACTCTTTTTGGTAGAAAGAGGATCTTCAATTAACACAACAGACTTCTTCTTCTTAGCATTGACAAGCTTCTTTGGTGTAGTTGTGCTCTCCTTATCTGTTGGTTTGTCATCTTCAATGGAAGCTTCAACTAACACCTGTATGTTTCTTTGGGCTACCTCATCATGAAAGTGATTCATCTCAGCCTTTAGATTCCTATTTTGAGACTGGAAGCCTCTGTTTTGCTTGTAAATATTATTTAACTGTGTATGAAGGGGATGGGCCTTTCTAGCTGCAAACCTTGCTAATTCAAGGGTGTGACTGTAGCCATCCATGAGCTCTTTAATCTGAGACAAGTTGACCTTATATTCTGCTTTAAGATGAGCTATTTATTTTCTTGCATCTCTAAGCTGCTTGGTAAGTCTTTTGTAGGTCCGACTGTCAGGAGGAACAATGGCATGTACAGTCTCACTAGGATTTTTCTCAGACTCCTCTTCCTCCTGGGTGGGAAGTGTCTTGTCAACCTCATCAAGTTCTTTGATGGATTTAATTTTATTCTTCTTTCTCAGTACAGGGGTTTCATATTTTCTTTCAACAGGCTTCTCAATGCCTTTTTCAGATGTTTCATCTTGATCCAGATTTAATTTCGGCACGAAATGAGAACGAAGATATAATAAAGAAAGACAAAGAGATATCACAGATATTCAATAATATAATAGAAATGTATCAGAGGTGCAACCATAAACACAAATATACAGTAATACACGATTTCTATTAATCAAAGAAATGTACAGAGACTATAAAAATACAGAGTGAAAGACTTGCTAGAATGGTGGCGGCTTATCTCTGAGAAGAGATGTGATGGTTGCGCTCATTCGCAAGAAGATGGTTACAATGAGGCTCTAAAATCCTTTTTATAATAAACAAGAATGCCAAAAACCGCTAGACATCCAAAAACCTAACCCTAGGAGATGAAACGCCAAAAGTCATGTGGGCCCCGTTTGGGTAAGTTAGTACATCAACTTCTCGGGGTCGTAACTTTTGCATATAATCTTTGTTTTAGGCATGTGATAGCCCATTCAAAAGGTATTGTAAAGGATATTCATTTTGGGGGCTCAATCATGCATTAATTTATCATTGAGGAGCTTGATCCCGAAAAACCTTCATTTAGGCCCTCAAAATAGCCCCAGAAGTTAAAAACTGCTAAAAATAGTAAATTTCCAAAATTACAGAAAATTGTTTTGATCCAGTCGGACAAGGTGGTTGGCCACCGATATCCACCTGGATCAATCCTCCCTCCTTAAGAATCAATGGTCTCCATTGCGTTGAGTTCCCGGGGGAGAGGGAAAAGCGTTTGTTGAATCTGCATCTTGGTGAGCTGCTTGTCTTGCTGGAGATGTCGCGTTGCTCAGTTTGTGGAAGCCTATCATGAACATGTTGAGGCTGACACTGTTCAACAAGTCGAGATACATGAGAGGACGGTGTGTAGTGTAAATTCTAACCTTGTACAATATCTACTGCAAACCAATATTCAGAAAAGAACAGAAAAGATACAATGGCAAATACAAACATTACACAGAGATTTTTCACCTGGAAACCCAAACCGGGAAAACTAGCATATATTATATTGATACACATTGTGTTACATTGTTTACAATACAATATACATACAGGAGCCAGCGGCATCCAAAACCCTAACCCAATGACCTGGATTAGTCCAAAACCCTAATTCCTTAACCGAAAATAGAAAACCATCGGCAAAAAACCATGTGCCGAAAACCACCTAATATCATGTGGTCCCGGAAATATGTCGTCCCAGAAATATGTTGGCCCGGCGATAATATGTCGGCCCGAAACCGACGAAAATATGTCGGCCCAAATTTTTTTTTTCAGGGGCGCTGCCCCCGAACCCCCGCGCGGGGGGCTCCACCCCCCCTCTTACCCCCCTACACGCCCGGCACAGGCGCTCAAACACTACTACTCATGCAAAGAATATAAAACATACCCAACATGTAGAAGGAATCTTTTCACTTTTGTGCAACCTTGTCAACCTGCTTCTGTTGGATAGAAGGTGCTTGGGGTGAGGCTGTAGTGGTTGTAGTGTCCTTCTGTTCTTCTTTTGAACATATTGTGAAGAAGCTAAATTTTGCAGTATGAGATACTACCTTGCGACACTTTTTAGGTGGAACAGTTGTCCAAACTACCTCTAGTATTCCGTAGAGATGACCCCCCCAAAGTAACAATGACACTATGGGGTCGAGACTCATAAACAACATGGTGCTTCCACATATATGGCTGACCCAAGAAAATATCACAGAAATCTAGTGGGAAAACATCACATAATACCTCGTCCTTGAAGGGATCGATGTC
>JASDQU010500774.1:89699-113517 GCA_032191745.1 Picea mariana | reverse complement strand
ATTTTGGCAATTTACTATTTTTAGCAGGTTTAACTTCCGGGGCCATTTTGAGGGCCTAAATGAAGGTTTTTTGAGATCGAGGTGCTCAATGATAGCCGAAGGCATGATTGAGCCCCCAAAATGAATCTCCTCGATGATACCTTTCCAATGAGCTATCACACGCCTAAAACGGAGATCGTATGTAAAAGTTACGACCCCGGGAAGTTGATGTACTAACTTATCCAAACGGGGCCCACATGACTTTTGGCGCTTCATCTCCTAGGGTTAGGTTTTTTGGATGTCTATGACTTTTGGCATTCTTGTCTATTGTAAAAAGGCCTCTAGAGCCTCATTGTAATCATCTTCTGATGGATGCGAGTAGCAGCCACATCTCTTCTCAGAGATAAGCTATCAGCGCCTTAGCTAGTTTATTTACATTCTGTCTGTAAGCATTTTTCAGTCATCTGTAATTAATGAAATGAAGTCTTATTTCCGCTGCATCTCTGCGTTTATGTGTATTTCTGTATTTCATTGTGTTCCTACATAAATCCAGATCAACCTGTCATGGAATACATGATTCTTTGTCATCTTTATGCAGCTCTAGTTGTCACATAGGATCATGGTTGCTTCCATCTCTAGGTCAAATAGATCGGTCAACAACTTTCAAAGCCATATAGCTTTGCAGTTGGTAGACCATGCAGCAATGTATTCTACTTCTGCTGTGTTGAGAGAAATGTTGGATTGCTTTCTACTTTGCCATGAGATCATGGCTGATCCCAAACTGAAACAACATTCTGAAGTGATTTTCCTGTCAGAAACATTTCCTGCCCAATCTGCATCAATATATCCACTCAATGTGAAAGCATGATCTCCATCATAGTTGAGATGAAATTCTATTGTACCCTTAAGGTAACTCATCACATGTTTTGCAGCCACTCGGTGAACATGTCTAGGTTCTACCAGAAATTGACTCAAGGTGTTCATGGAAAAACAAATGTCTAGTCTGGTGTTCATTAGGTACATCAACGATCCAATAATCTGTCTGTACAGTGTGGCATCAATCAATTCTGACGAAGTGTCGACCAACAGCTTCAGCTTCGCTTCCATGGGTGTATTCATGGGCTTGGATTCCAACATGTTGAATCTCTTCAGGATTTCGACTGCATACTTCCCTTGATTAAGGAAGATCCTCTCTGGACTCTGCCATACCTCAAGACCTAAGAAATAATGCATTAGGCCAAGGTCTTTCATTTCAAATTTTGAGGCAAGTCTCTTCTTACATTCAGTGATGAGATTTTCTTCTCCAGTTAAGAATAATTCATCCACATATAACAATAATATTACTGGCTCGTCGCTCATAACCTTGAAGTAGAGGTTAGAATCCGCGTTACTCTTGGTAAAGCCCAAGCTCATAAGGAAATTGTCTATCCGGCCATACCAAGCTCTAGGAGCTTGCTTCAATCCGTATAAGGCTTTCTTCAGTCTGCAGACATGAGACTTCTTGTCTTCAACTTCAAATCCTTGAGGTTGCTCTATATACACTTCCTCTTCGATGACACATTTTAGGAAAGTTGTCTTCATGTCCATTTGGTGTAACTTCCACTTCATCTTAGCTGCAAGAGCTATGATGGTTCTAATTGAAGTGTATCTGGCTATAGGAGCGAATGTCTCTTCATAGTCAATGCCTTCCTTTTGAGAAAATCCATGAGGGACAAATCTTGCTTTATACTTTTCAATACTTCCATCAGGAGCATGTTTTATATTGAAGAGCCATTTGGAGGATACCACATCTTTACTCTTCGGTCTGGGAACTATTTCCCATACATCATTATTTATTATGGATTGGTATTCCTCTGTCATGGCATCTGCCCATTCTTTCATTTGAATGGCTTCTTCAAAGCAGGTAGGCTCCTTCTCTAGGAGGTCACACATCAAATCCGTATAACTGGAGAATGGCGTTGGTCTTTTCACCTGTCTCAGGGTTCCTTGGGGAACACCATACTTCTCTCCATCTTGAATAAGCTCTCTAGCCCAAGCTGGCTTTCTTTTATGGAGTATCGTCATCTGAGGAGGTTCTTGAACTTCTAATATATCATGGTCTTCTAGAATTTCCTCATCAGGGGAAGTTATGACTTCCTTCACCGGTTCTGCGGCTCTGGGAACCTCCCTCACTACAGTTATGGGGATTACGGTTTCGTCTTCATATACTTCTTCAAGCTGGCATCTTCTTGATTTATTGAGCGTTGCATCTTCATCAAAAGTCACATCCCTGCTGATCTCAATGTGATGGTGACCTGGTATATAGATTCTGAAGGCCTTGGAGACCTCACAGTATCCCACAAATATTCCCTTCTTTCCTGAAGGTTCCAACTTGTTTCTTTTTTCTTTCGGTATATGTATAAATATTGGGCAGCCAAATATTTTGAGATGGCTTGCCTATGGCTTCTTTCTAGTGAGCATATCTTCCGGGGTCTTGAACCCAAGTGCACTATGGGACAATCGATTTTTCACATATACGACTATCATTGTTGCTTATGCCCATAAGCACATAGGAAGATCTTGATCATGGATCATGGTCTTCAAGACTTCCATTATCGTTCTGTTCTTTCTTTTAGCCACACCGTTTTGTTGAGGATTATAGGGAGTAGTGAGTTCTCTCTTGATCCCAACATCTTTGCAGAAGCTCACGAACTCTTTAGAGGTGTATTCTCCATTATTTGACCCGAGTATCTTGATCTTTCTTTCAGAAAGATTCTCTATCAAGGCTTTGAATTCCTTGAATTTGCTGAAAACTTTATCTTTAGATTTCAATAGATACAACTAGGTCTCATCAATAAATGATACATAATATACATACCCACTAATGGAGGACAATGGAATTGGGCCACACACATCTGAATGGATGAGTTCTAGGACTCCTTCTGCTTTGCTGTCTCTCTTCAGAAAAGGGTTCTTGATGTTCTTCCCTTGTGCACATCCATTACATACGCCTTCATGGTCAACCTTGAGTTCTGGTAAATTTGTGACCGCTTTGCATATGTATGGTAGCACCTTGTAGTTAATGTGAGCTAGTCTTTTATGCCAAAGTTCAAATGGATTCTCAATGGCGTGGGTCATGGCAGCTTCTGAGTGACCCTTTAGCTTATGCAAGCGACCTGCTTCTTTTCCAATGATAATTGCTTCATTTATGGTCTCTCCTTTAGCATGTTGCCTTCTGCAACCTTCACTATAGCTTCCTCAGGGTTATTACCTGTGACCTAGAGCAAGGCCAACAAAACAACAAGCAAGAGTAATATCCTTTTGATAATATAAAGCAATAGCACGAACAATTATCACAGTAGCTCCTTTAGAGCTATCACTTGTAATATGTATGAAGCAAAGATTAAAGGTAAGGAATACAATACGAAATGAGGTCAACACTCTCATAGTGTTGTGATCAAACATTCCTCCATGGCAACCTAGAACATGGAGTCTTGTCCTTGAGTGTGCTACTACTTTCCTTCCAAGTCTCCTTTACTCAAGATGCCAAGTGTTTTCTTCAACCTGTCTTTTGTACTAGGACAATATACTCTCTTGACAAAAGGTTAGGTTAGAGAATAAACTCTATGATCTCTACTTTAATCCATCTAATATTTTGATCATAGCTTCAACATGCAACACTGATCAAAATAATGTCATAACAAATAGATGCATATTAGAATAATCAAACATGAGTTGCATTATTCTTATGAATGTGTTGGATATTGAGATCCTTCTGGATCTATGGCAAGAGATCCCTTCTCCTGCAAATACTCTTTAAAGTTTAACCATTTAAACATATGTGTGTACATACCTCTGATAGCATTTGTAGGTAGTGGCTCCATCTAGCAACAACGGTAATCATTAACAATTCTTAAAAAACTTCAAGGGTGACCGCAACTGGTACTACGACTGATACTTCAATTGGTACTACAACTGCAATTGATACTACAACTGGTTCTGAGAGTGCAACTGCAACTTAGGGTTTTATGAGGAAACCCTAATTTTTCAAACTTCAAATTTTGAAATGTTGATCCACGGGATAGATGCACTGAGCTGAGGCGAGTAAGCTGGTGCAGTCAGATTTCTGAAAATCCAACTTTTACCCCCTCAAACTTGACCAACGAATTTCTGGACTGGTGCTTCTGGTTTTCTGGTACTTCTGGTACTCAGGTACTTCTGGTACTCTAGTTTTCTGGTACATTGTGAAAACTAGGGTTTCACTTTCCGGGAGATCTAGCCACTGAAAATTTGTGCTAAAGGTGCCAAAATGATCCTTGAGGGAGGGCACACTTTTCTAGATGGTTTTAGGGCTGAAATACCTTACCAACAAAAATCCCTAATTTGCATGTACGACAACAATGACGTTTTTCACTTTTCTCTTGTGAAAGATGCTCTCTTCAACTTGGCTCTGATACCATGTTAATGTTTAAGCCATTATTATAGTTCTTTTCATTTCAATAGATAACAATAGCATAAGATAGAATCACTGAGAAATACACAATCACAAGAGACACATCATTTATCCTGGGAAACCCTCATGGGGAAGAAAAACCAACAAAACTTCCTTATTATAGACCAATACAATGCCAAGAGATAACTCAAACAAATACAGAAAGTCCTCTCCCAAAGATGCGCCTCTCTCTCTCTCTTCTCCAACTGCAGCTCCGAAACTTGTCTCTCAATGAACAAGTGAGTGTGTTTCTAAGTGAGGTGCTAGCCTCCTTATTTATACAAATCTGGCATGTGTGAAATTGTCTTTTCATTGGCAGGGCCGACTTCTTCTTCTGGGTGGTTATAACCACCTTTATTATATTCTGGGGCCTCTTTGATATATTCTGGGGCCGACTTCTTCTTTAGCCTATTACAATTACATTATGACCAATCCACAAAAGGGGATTTGGTCTTTTACAATAGCTGACATGATCAATCCACAATGGGGATTGATCCAATGAATAATATATCAAATAATAATCAGAATACACTTTGCAGTTACATTATTTCAACATTAGTGGCTCAAAAATTTTAAACCATGTGAAAACCAGCCTTAAGAAGAAATTTGAAACGACAGACTTAGGCTTTTTGCACTATTTCTTTGGCCTCCAAGTTTTGAAAACCAATGAAGGAATTTTTCTTTCCTAGTCTAAGTATGCTTGTGACCTTCTTCGTCGCTTTCACATGGACGATTGTAAACCAACCCCTTCTCCCTTCCAGTCTAGAGTCAAGCTTACTTCCACCCATACTTCTCCTGAAGTTGATACCACCCTATACCGTCAGTTAATTGGTAGCCTCTTATACTTGACTCATACCCGTCTTGCTCTTTCCTTTGTTGTTATTCTTGTTGCTCAGTATATGCAAACGCCCCATGAAATCCATTTGAAAGTAGCTAAAATGATACTTCACTATGTTCGTGGTACAGTTCAGTTTGGGATACATTACAGTTCAGGGGGGACTCCTTTATTGGTTGGTTTCACTGATTCAGATTGGGCCGGCGACCTTGATGATCAGAAGCCTACTGCAGGTTATGTTTACAGCCTTGGTTCAGAACCTGTCACTTGGGCTTGTAAGAAACAACAAGCTATTTCACTTTCTTCAGCAGAAGTAGAGTACCGAGCAGTAGCAAATGCAAGTCAGGAAGCCCTGTGGCTTCGGTAGATCCTTTCAGAGTTTGGATTCTAGCACCAGCATTCGACCAACCTTTGGTGTGACAATCAGAGTGCCATCAAGCTCGCCAAATACCTAGTTCAACATCAACATAGCAAACACATTGAGATACACATGCACTTCATCAGAAAGCTCATTTATGATCAAGTTATTGAAGTGCTCTTTTTCCCTACAAAATATCAAGTTGCAGACATTTTCACAAAGTATCTTACAGAAGCGAAGTTTTCCCAACTTCGATCTATGTTAGGAGTTCAGGAAGTTGTCATGAAGGGGGCATAGGCTCTAATGCCTCCTTCCTTCTCCTATTGTGTCACTATTGTAAATCCTTCAATCTTATCCCAAATTGTTCTTAACGGGGGATGTTAGTATATTTAGACACTTAGGAGTTAGTTAAGATCTACTTGGTCTATTGTTTCATTAGGTAAAAGTGTGTTTTCTAGTGTGTTTCTTTAGTATGCATTAGTATGCATTTGTAGTTAGGAAATCCAACTGTCACAACATGTTCCCAACATAGAGTGATCTAACGGTTCATACTCTCCTCGATCTTAACGACCATTGATCTATGGCTTAACACTCGATTGGTCCATGATATCTATTTAAAGAGCATGGAGGGTCATTTGTCGATGATCGATTGTGAGAAAATCTCTTGTAAAATCTCTCTGTAATCTTTTTCTTTGCATTAATAATCTGCTCCAAGTGGTTGCGTTGGCTAGGGCCGTGGATGTTTCCCCGTAGGGGTTTTACCACGTGAAAACATCAGTGTGTTGATATTTTATCTGATGATGTGAGTGGTTACTGAAGGTGTTCATCCTCTGTTGGAATACATGTGTTGTCGAACAGTCACAACTATGTGGTTTAGCTCAAGATCTCATTGATTATGAAACTATTGTGGGAGCTCTGTTGTCTGAGGAAATGAGGAGAAGGTCCAATAAGGAAACCTCAACAGTAGAAACAATTGTGGTCAGAGGTCGATCTACAGAATGAGGGAAAGATCATAAAGGTACAACTAGGTTTGAGTCAAAAGACAATAAGGGTAAGGGAAAATGTTGGTTATGTGGAAAATATGGGCATCTCAAGAAGGATTGTTGGAAAATACAACAAGCATCCAAAGAGGACTCCACAAAAGAAGAAAATTCAACAACATGTATGGTTGATGAGGTTTTGTCTGTCTGTTGTGTCTCACCACCTGTGTTCACATAGAAGGTGCAATGCAGTGATGGTTGAGTCACCGTGAAATAAAAAAAAAAAATGTATTTACTTTGGAGTTATAAAGATTATTGATTGCATGTAAATGGGATATGTCTATAAGACCTGGATAGGCATACGTACCCTTGGTTTATTAGGTCACCTATGAAAAGTCTAGACGTAGATTCAGGTATATTGAATATGTGGGGGGGAGGCATGTATGCTGGGTTAACCTTGACTCGGTGAAATAGTTAATGAGTTAAATTTGGCTTTTTAGGTTAATGCAGGTGGTTTTCCGGGTCTATGTTTTTTGGGTATCCCGTGGTATTGTTTCCATGGATTGCATTTAATGAGGACTATAAAAGGCTTTGTGAAGTTCATTGTAAATGGGCCTGGAGGAAAGTGGTGAAGGCTTACTTGGCTGGCTTGGTTGGATTTGGTCAAGGTTGTTTGAATGCAAAGTTTGAGGTGGAGAAGTGTGTCCAGGTTATAAAGGTGGGTCTGTAGAAACGTTGATGTGTTGACAGGTCAATCAAGTGTTTGAGAATATATGATGTAGGTAGGTTCATATCCATGGAATTTGGAAAGTATTGCAAGGAAGATGAGATCGAATAGGAATGTTTAGCAATGCCAAGTTGCAAAAATAGTTGTGGACAAAATCGGTTGAGCTATTTGGTAACTCGGTCATCATCGGTTGCAAAAGACAGGAAGATTCAAGAAGAGGTATGAATAGGCCATCTTGTAATTACTCAAATGTGAAGTTATTTGGTTGTGATGCTTAGGTTTTTTATCAACACTCTAAGTAGGACCCATATAAAACATGTAGATCTTTGATATGGTGATGATGTTAAAGGATGCATACTGTGGGATCCTACTACCCACAGAATCATCATGGACAGAGATGTAGTGTTTGATTAATCTCCTTTTATAAAATCAAACATAGTAAAAGATGAAAGGTTCAAAGCATGGGCGGTAGCAGAAAGGTAGCAGAAAGTTTCTCACCAATTGTTAAAAACTTGTTTCTATTCATGTTGTGTTAGCACTGTTTGTGATAGTACAACTATATGTTAATACTGTTTTACATGGATTTTTTTGGATAAGGGGATGTATATGGAACAACCAAAACAGTTAGTTTAAAATCACAACAAAAGATTTGTTTGCAAACTCAAAAATCATTGTATGGATTGAAGCATGTCAGACAAATGGTACAAGATGCTTGATTCCTTCATGGCGAGACAAATTTTACAAGAAGTGAGTATAACCATTGTGTTTATGGTATATTCATTATCTTGGTGTTATATGTTATTCTTGTTGCAAGCACAAGCACGGTTGAGATCAACATGTTGGCTCATTTGGTTAGGACGTTATGAAGGATCTAGGAGAAACAAAATAAATCTTGGGCATGGAAACACACAGAGACAGGAAGGATGGTAATCTTGGTTATCACAATAGAAGTATGTGGTGAATATACTCAAGAAATTCGGTATGAATAATGTGAAGCCAGTAAAATCTCCTTGGCTTTCCATTGTAAGTTTTCTTTAGGTTTATGTCCTAACTTATGAAGAAGAAAATTATTATATGTCTCAAGTATTATATGCTGGTAGGAAGTTTGATGATTGTAATGGGAAATTGTCAGCATTTCACATGCAATCGGTGTTGTCAGTAGACACATGGAAAAACCAGGTGAAGAGCATGGAAATGGGTGCTTCAAACACAGAAGCACAAGTATCACCTATATTGGTTGCAATGATTTGATCTGTGGTTATGATTTATGAGATTTGAAAAAGTGCATCAGTTTATTAGACAAGTCACTGATGGAGGCAAAATGGTCTATACTTGAGCGAATCGTGAAGGAAGGTTCACCTAACAGCACTGTTAGAGAAGTTGTAGAGATGTGATGGTGTTTAGCTTCTCTTGGCTTGCTAGAAAGGTGATGAATTAATTAAGGGCATGATATATCAGGTAAATTGTTGTCAAGGTGGAGATTGTTGGAAACATGCCAACGAATTTCTCATGCGGTCACATGCACATGCATGCAAATATATTAGGAATGAGCATGCATGCACTCTTTTGTGAACATATTGTATAACTGGTGGATCTAATTATAATTACTTAGTCTAACTATTTGAGAGATGCTATATATACGAGCATACCCATAGAGGTGAGAGTCCAATGTGTAGTGAGTGTGTAGAGAGCAGTTTGTGTGTGAGGAGAGGATGGTTGTATTCCTGAGATTGGCTATTGTAATTCTTCCTTGAATAATAAGAATATCGAATATCATTTCCTGTGGTTTTTTCCCGCATTGGGTTTCCACATAAATCACTATGTAAAATGTGTGATCATTGTTCTCAATTTTATGTGTGTCTAATATTGCTTGCAGATGCTCTGGTTTTTTATTCTCTGTTTTGCTTCCGCTGCACAACATGTTTCTTACACTATCGGGGGGATGGATGGTCTTCAGATTTAATTCCAAGGAGGATTGGAAAATATTTTTAGCAGGGTCTGGAAATGGGGGCCGTTGGAACTTATTTTGAAGGAATGGGCGGTGAATTTCGTCCTGGCCCGTGATTACTTTTTTCCTTCAAAAGTTTGGACTATATTTCCCAATCTCCCCTTGGTATTCTGAAATGAAGCCATTTTGGAGACTATTGGTAATAAAATTGGCAGATTTGTGGGTTGTGAACCAGAATGAGAAACTAAAATGGACAGAAGGTGGGTGTGGCTATAGATCAAGGTCAATATGCGAGATGGGTTAATTGATGAAATCGAGCTGGTGTATGGTGGTTTCACGTGGCTCCAATGCATCTAATATTCGATAGTCCCCTTCAGATGCTTTGGCTGCCACAAGGTAGGCCATTTGAAATCCTAATGCAGAAGGTCCCCAGCTCAATTTCCCTCGTTCAGAAAAACCTGGAAGCATAAAGCATAAGGTACCTTGGCGGCCTCAAAAAATGTAGTGAGCGAGGCTTCCTCTCCAGATGGAAGCCCATTGGACCGTTTTGATTACATGAACGGAAATCCCAACGGTGGAATCTCGTCATCCTCAGATTTTGGTAAGTCTCTTGGACCCATTCTAAACACGAAGTCAATTATTTCTGAAAAGGAGGAGTCAGCGGGTGAAAAAGACAAAAAAGTGTTTTCTGTTAAAGATTCAAAGTCGTCCTTTTCCCCCTCGTGTCAAAAAGAATGAAAAAACATCACTCGACTCCACCCCAAATGCGGGGGAATTCTAGAATTGTTCATTCCCCCGCCCATTCCCCATAATGGATAATCCTCCTCATACCTTTGATGCCACGAAGTCAAAAAAATCCCCCTCCTTTGATTCTCTATTTGGCTCTATCTCTTGTAAATATGAGATCAAACTGGACTATCTGATGTGCTCCTGAGTGCGAAAATGGAAAGAGATCATTCTAGAGGGGGGTCTTTCTCTGTAATATTTTTTTCCTCATAGGTGGGTAGAAAATATCACATATCTATAGATTAGATTCAAGCACTGAAGGACATCAAGTCAGGGAAACAATCTACAATTTTAAGGGCCCTTGGAGCAGGGAAATCCCTAGCTTGAGTCCCCGAATGATCGTTTTTTCTTTGAGTGCCCGTGGGGTAGGAGGTGCCCCCAAATCACAAGCCCTCAAAAGACTAGTTTTCAAATGTAAACCAGACATCATATTAATTGAAGAAACAATGTGCCCTAGTGCCAAGGCAATGGACATGTTCAAACCATGGCTCATATATTGGTCGTTTTGTGCAAGCGATGCTTTAGGTTTGTTTGGCAAGATTCTCACCATGTGGGGTCCTAATTTCAAATCCAACAACGCTTGGATTTACCCGTCTATAATTATTTTGGACATTGAAGAAGGGTTTTTGGGGGCTCCCTTTAGAATCATAAATATTTATGGTTCCTATTCCAACAAGAATATGTTCTAGGATTCTTTAAGTTCCTCTAGTTTTCTTGAGTCTCAAAATGTCAGCCTAGGAGGGGACATGAATTTTACACTATACCTAAAATAAGTTTTGGGGAGGAATCCCATAAAGGACTCGTTGGAAGGATATTTTTCCCATTGGATATCCTCTCATAAGTTGTCAAACTTAGAACCTCTAAAAATATCCCAGGATTGGAGGAATGGTGGGAAAGGAGATGATCTAGTTGCGAAGAGGTTGGACATGTTTTTAGTGACCTAAGTGATGTTAACAAACCCATGGATAATCAAATCCTTGGTTCTAGTTGGGGGTATCTCAGACCACATGCCTATCTATTTGAATATTTCAAAAGGTTGCAAAAAACCTCTTGTTCCCCTAAAATTCAACTAGGACTCGCTAAAGAAAAGTGAATATAGAAAACATATTGTTGATGGGTGGTCTCATTTAAAGGAGGTCCTGTGAAGCTCTTTTATGTAACAGATGGCGAGAAACCTATAGAAGGTCAATACAATTTCTAGGAGTTGGGAAAATAATTTCAATTTGAAAAATAATGAGTTGTTTATGGAGGTTGAAGATAGATTATCAGAGTTATTAATATCTAAACCATTGGAATATCTCTCCAAATAAGAGGAACTAGAAATTAGGAGCCTCCTTAATAAAAAAAAATGAGATGTTGGCTCTAGAATAATCCAAATGGATACTAAGAAGTAAGACGATTTGGCTACATGAAGGAGATAACAATTCTAAGTTTTTTCACAATTATTCCAACCTTGGTAGAAATATGAACTCAATATTTGAAATAAAAAACTCTTAAGGACAATTGATATCCTCCTTCCACGAAATTGCCAATTATCGAGATGGATATTGGTGGCCACCCACCTTTTCCAACTGGCTCAAAACAGTTTTCTGACAATTTTGACAATTTACTATTTTTAGCAGTTTTAACTTCCAGGGCCATTTTGAGGGCTTAAATGAAGGTTTTTCGGGATCGAGATTCTCAATGGTATCTAAAGGAAGATTGAGCCCCCAAAATGAATATCCTCAACGATACCTTTCCAACGGGCTATCACACGCCTAAAACGGAGATCGTATCCAAAAGTTACGACCCCGGGAAGTTGATGTACTAACTTACCCAAACATGGCCCACATGACTTTTGGTACTTCATCTACTAGGGTTAGGTTTTTGGATGTCTAGGGTTTTTTACATTCTTGTTTATTGTAAAAAGGCCTTTAGAGCCTCATTGTAATCTTCTTCTTGTGAATGTGCGCAACCGTCACATCTCTTCTCAGAGATAAGCCGCCACCACACCAGTAATCATGTTTCCGTTGCATTTTATAGTTTCAAATTATTTCATTATTGAATAGAAAACCAATTTTACTGTATCTCTATTATTTTGTGTTAAGCCCCTGTTAATAATATGTATTCATTTCTTTCTGCTCATAAAATACGAATCAATGGTCTCAGAGCGGCCTGCTCCTTGTCGTCTTAATGCATGTCCCCAACGAGGTCAGAGTACAAAGAGTTGGGTTTCGAGCTTGTTTCTCTTGAGGAAAGAAGCTCTCGCACGACCAAGCGACCTCTCATGGCAGGATAAAATAAAGATGAAGGGACAAGAGATCATTTCAAATTGTTGATTAAGGAATCCCTCACGCAACAAAGGAACGAGATGATGGATAGTTTTGCGTAAATCCTTCGGCGGCTACCAACAAGTGAGGCATCTTCTTCGAAAGGAGGCGCCGCCCCCTTAAAGGTAGACAACAGTTTATGACTTGTCTACCTTCTAGTAGATTCAACCACTTGTCTACCTTTAAGGGTATTTTTCTGTCCATAACTTTTCGAATAGAGAAAATATTACTTTTGCACTCCTTAAAGTCATTCCCCATGCCAAAGATTGGTGGGAAACTTTCTGTGAGCAAAAGGAAACAAAGGAAACCTCATTATTTTCAATCACGACCACCTAGGAATCCTTCAGGGATGCTATTAAGGAATAATACTACCGTGTCAGAAATTATGACGACCTATATACCAAATGGATCACACTGCGGGAAGAAAGAGACCAAGCAGTGCTAGATTTTACGAATACCTTCCATACCTTACACACCAAGATAGGTATCAAAGATTCAGAGTGACATATGGTGCTCAAGTACCGCGGTGCTCTGCATAGATACATCTAGACCGAAATGGAATTTCTGGACATCTCATCCTTGGGCGCAGCCTACCGATATGCCGTCAAAATCGAGCAGAAGCTCAAACAAAAGAAGCGGTAATTTGGGCCTAGGAACCCCTCACAACAAAAGCTGGGAAAGGGAAATGCCAACCCACAGAACAAAGGATAGAGAAAATATGGACAGTATCAGGACAATCAGTCCAAGCTGCAAGCAAATAAGGACACCAAAAAGACAAAGAAAGATATCGAGAAGTGGTGCGACTTCCATAAGAGCCCTTGGCATAAGACTGTTGACTACCACTCAAAGCAATCGCTGGTGGCCAAAGTGAAACCCTCTGAATCAGATGTAGATTCTGACTCTAAGACAGAACTAAAAAGGGGAAGACGGATCATTGACGCAAAACCCAGTGCCATCGTTGCTACCACCGAGCTCCAACCTAGTGAACCAGATGAGCCATAAGAAGGAGAGCGCCTCTTCCATTCACAGATGTGGGTAAAAGGCACCCCATTGCACTTCATCATTGATAGTGGTAGCCAGAAGAACCTCATCTCAGTAGAGGTCGTCAAGCGGGTGACCTTGCCAACAATGCCACACCCACAACCCTACACCATTGGATGGCTCTGCCAAGGAAGCGATCCCTGCATCAGCCAATAGTGTCGAATTTCGTATGACATCAAGCCCTTTAAAGACGAGGTATTATGTGATGTTGCTCCTCTCAAAGTTTGTGATGTTCTTTTGGGCCAACCTTGTTTATGGAAACATCATGTTGTATATGAGTCTAGGCCTCGTAGTGTTATTACTACTTTGAACAGGAAATTGTACAGGATACCCGAGGCAGTCCCACCTAGTGCTATTTCCTTGATCTCTTCTAAGCAATGCAGGAAGGTCATCTCTCAGACGGGGAAGTTTGTCTTCTTCATGATTCGCTCTCAGAATAAGTGAAAGATCACAACCACATCTAGGGTCTCTGCGACTGACCTCTCCACACAGCAGAAGCAAGTAGATAAGGTTGTGGAAGAATACTCAGATATCTTCTCCTCACCTACAGGGGTACCTCTACACTGCCAGGTCAAGCACCCCATTGATCTGACCCCCAATGCATCGTTGGCCAATGGATCAGTCTATCACCGCTCTTTGTTAGAGAATGAGGAGATCAAGCGATAGATCCAAGAACTGCTCCACAAGGCGCACATCCATCCCAACTCATCACCTTGCGGGATCCCAATCATGTTGGTACAGAAGAAAGATGGAACCTGGTGAATCTGTATTGATTATCGGGCTCTGAATAAAATCACAGTCAGAAACTGGTACCTGATTCCCCAAATCGACGGCCTCCTTGATCAACTCACGAGGGCCAAATACTTCAGTAAGATTGATTTGAAGTCTGGCTACCACCAGGTCCCGATAGAACAGACAGATGTATGGAAGATCGCCTTCAAGTCAAAGGGAGACATTTTTGAATGGTTGGTCATGCCCTTTGGTTTGACAAATACTCTAGCCACTTTCATGAGGATGATGGATGATATCCTGCGACCATTCACCAATACTTTTGTAGTGGTGTATCTGGATGACATTCTAATTTACAACAAAACTTGGGCTGAACTCTTGCAGCATATTCAACAGGTTCTACACACCCTGCGGTAGCACAAGCTATACACCAACCTAGAAAAATGCTCCTTCGGCATGGATAGGGTCCATTACCTGGGCTACATCATTGATTAGCATGGTGTACATGTGGATCCAACCAAGATCCAAGTCATCCGTGACTGGCCATCCCCAACAACACTCACTAAGCTTCATAGCTTCTTGGACCTTACCAATTTCTACCGCAGATTCGTGTTGGGATTCTCCCATATTTCATGGGCCCTTAGCCAAATAAACATGGGTGGTGGTAAGGTGAAATTTGCATGGGGCCGGTTCCGACAACAAGTGTTCGATGATTTGAAGCAACGCTTGTGCTCAGCCCCAATACTTTCACTACCAGACCTACAACATCCCTTTGAGATCGAGACAGATGCTTCAGAGTATGCTGTGGGTGCCATTCTCACTCAGCACGGCCACCCCGTGGCCTATCATAGTGAGACACTGTTAGATACTGTTCGTAAATACCCTACTTACGACAAAGAAATGTACTCCATTGTGCAAGCCTACCTCTAGTGGAGACATTACATTCTTGGGAAGAAGATAGTCATCCACACTGATCATAAGCCACTGCAGTTCATGCAGACACAAGGAAAATTGCAGAATCACTGCCATCAAAAGTGGTCCACATACTTGCAGCAATTCCACCTCAACATCATTTATAAAACAGGAAGCACCAATCGCATCACTGATTGCCTCAGCAGACCGCCAGTTGCGACACGCACCACGGTGCTAGACTCTTGTGGCCATGAGACATCTAGATGGCCCCAACTCTATGAGACAAACCCTGACTAAACCACCACCTACCAAATGTTGGGTGCAAATGCAGTTGTCGATAATTTCCATCTTTAGGATGGGTTGTTGTGTCGTTTGGGCCATATTTGTGTTCCATCAAGTGAGTGAGCGAAGATGATCTGGGAATCCCACTACATTCGGGTGGCAGGACACTTTGGCGTCGAAAAGACAGAGATGATGCTACAGAAACATTTCTACTGGTCGAAACTTCGACAGAAGGTCAGCGAGTATATTAGGTCCTGCACTGCCTGCGCTATTGCCAAACCGACCACTAAGAAATAGGGCTTGTACACCCCTCTTCCTACTCCTGACAGGCCATGGGAATCCATCTCAATGGACTACATGGCGGGCCTCCCATCCACCAAGAGGGGAAATGACTGTGTTTTTGTGGTTGTTGATCGCTTTTCTAAGATGGTGATTTTGGTTGCCTGGAAGAAGAGCATCACAGCAGAGGCCACTACCAAGCTCTTCTTTGAACGAGTCTGGGTACATTTTGGAATCCCACAAACCTTTGTCTCAGATCGAGATAGTCGATTTCTTAGCAAATTCTAGTCGAGCCTCTGGTCACTACTGGACACCAAGCTCACCAAATCCACGACCTTCCACCCCCAAACAGATGGCCAAACTGAGGTTGTAAATCGAATGATTGTGCATATCCTTCGCATGTATAATTCAAAGCACCCTTGCACATGGGATGAGAGCCTTCCTTATGTCCATCATAGCTACAACCGAGCCCTACATAGCTCAACCGACCACAACCCCTTTTAGGTGGGGTTGAGATTCCAACCATTGGGTCCCATAGATGTTGCACTTCCCCTTGCGGTCACCTCAACCAACTCATCTCCTGCTCCAACTGAAGCTGAAAAATCCACTCGGATCATTGAGCAGATCTAGCACATCCGCCAACAAGTTCAGGATATCCTACAAAAGTCCAATGACAAGTACAAATAGTGCCATGATCAACATCAAGTGCCACATAAGTTTCAGGTGGGCAACAAATTTTGGTTGCACTTGCAGAAAGAACGCCTTACAGGATCCCATAGGAAGCTTCGCCCACTCCATTATGGGTCGTACACTATCACCAAGGCCATGGGGGATAATTGTTTTGAGCTCAACATTCCTCCTTTCCTTGGCCTGCACCCAATGTTCAATGTGGATCTCCTTCGCCCTTATTTCCCACCATTATTGGACACCTCAGAAGTAGCATAACAATTGACACCAACAGAGCTCAACCCTGACTGCATACAACATGCATCCAATGATCAGATTGTGGACACACAGATCAAGGGCACTCGACAACAAAGGATCCAGCTTTATCGAGTCGTCAAAGCAGGGCAGCGCCTGCACCAAGGCAAGTAGCTCACCCGAGGCCAAATTCAATAGAAATTTCCTCATCTGATGGGGGACCTCAATGCAATGGAGACCATTGCTTCCTAAGGAGGGAGGATTGATCCATATGGATATCGATGTCCACCCACCTTTTCCAATTGGCTCAAAACAATTTTCTGACAATTTTGACAATTTACTATTTTTAGCAGTTTTAACTTCCGAGGTCATTTTGAGGGCCTAAATGAAGGTTTTTAGGGATAGAGATTATCAATGATAGCCAAAGGCATGATTGATCCACCAAAATGAATCTCCTCGATGATACCTTTCCAACGGGCTATCACACGCCTAAAACGGAGATCGTATGCAAAAGTTACAGCCCTGGGAAATTGATGTACTAACTTACCCAAACGGGGCCCACATGACTTTGGGCCTTCATCTCCTAGGGTTATGTTTTTGGATGTCTAGGGTTTTTGAAATTCTTGTTTATTGTAAAAATGCCTTCAAAGCCTCATTGTAATCTTCTTCTTGCGAATGCACACAGTCGTCACATCTCTTCTCAGAGATAAGCCGCCACCATTCCAACAAGCTTGTTTCCGCTGCATTTTACAGTTTCAGCTTATTTCTTTACTAAATAGAAAACCAGTTTTACTGTATATCTATTATTTTGTGTTAAACACCTATTAATAATCTGTATTCATTTCATTCTACTCATAAAATCCGGATCAACCAAGGCAAGGGTTGGTTATTTCTCTAAAATTTTCTCGGCACCCCCTGAATGCCCTATCATGGAAATTTTAGAGGTGGTGAAGCTCATCCCCATAGCTATCATGGAGGAAATGAACGAGTCTCTTCAAGAAAAAATATTGGAAGGAGATATCCTTGCTAGTCTAGAAGGTTTTCAAGAAAGTAAAAGCCTTGACCCGAATGGTTTTTTTGTTGAGTTCTTTCTAGGATTTTATGATCTCCTTAAATAAGACCTACATAAGGTAATTTAGGAATCCCAATCAACATGTAAAGTCCATAACTCCCTTAATAAGACCTTTCTGGCATTGATACCCCCCAAAAAAGATCTCTTTTGAATATTTTAGACCCATCTCCTCTTGTATATTGATCTACAAACTCATCACAAAAATAATGGTGAAACGACTCAAAGCAATCCTAAGTGCTATCTTCTATGAGGAACAATTTGGTTTCTTGTTCAAAACACAGATACATGATGCTATATATTTATCCCAAGAAGCTTTTCATACCATAAAATCAAATAACCTCCCTTATTTTGTGGTAAATATCGAATTATCCATAGCTTATGACAAAGCAAACTGAACCTTCCTAAGAATGTCCCTGATTCATATGGGTATGCATTTACCCATGGTTAATTGGATCATGAGCTGCGTGGAATCTATGTCTTTTGTAGTACTAATAAACATATATCCCTCTACGTCCTTTAACTCGTCCACGAGTCTCTGTCAGGGATGCCCACTCTCCCCTTTTCTTTTTCTAATACTGGAAGAGGGTCTCAACAAGCTCATTGACAAAGAAAAAATAAATGGTCTTCTCAAAGGACTAAAAATGGCTCTGGAAGTTTTTATAACACATTTACTCTTTGTTGATGATATAATGATGTTTGGTGCAGGAAACTTGTCGGAGATACAAATGCTAAAATCTATCAATGATCTGTTTAGCACAACCACAGGTGTGCAAGTAAATATGGACAAGTAGACTATCCTTACTTGCTCTCTTGAGAACACAATAAAGTCTCAGTTGGAGGTTATTTTTCCTTTCAAAATTAAGTATATTGAGGAGGGAACCAAATACTTGGGTTTTGAATTAAAACCAGTGGATGTAGGAATGAGAACTAGCTCTGGTTGCCAAGGAATATCCAAGCGAGGGTGTCAAATTGGTCTTTCAAAACTCTCTCAAGAGGTGGGAGACTGGTGTTAATCAACTTGTTTTAAGAAACATTCATGTTTATTGGGATTTTATTTTAAAAATCCCAAAATGAATCCTTTCAAAGATCAGAAAAATAGTCTTCCCGTTTTTATGTTCAAGCAAAAAGGTGTCAAGAGGCATCCCTTTAGTGAAGTGGGCACGCATAGCAATGCCAAAAAGATGTGGAGGCTGGGGTGTAAAAAACATATTTTGGTTCAAAAAGGCGCTGATAGCTAAGAGTCTTTAAAGACTAGCACACAACTCATTGTTATGGGGTAGGGTGATGGCAAAAAAATACTACATGAGAAGATCAATTATAGATTGGTTCAAGGACCCGACAAAATTAGTGGTGAATGCTTCTATTGGCTGGAAGGAAATGGTGGATTCCTTCCCATTGATTGGAAAATGGTTATCATGGAAAATTGGAAATGACAAAAGTGTTTGTTTAGGAGAAGACCCTTATAAAGGGGAAAACAACTCTTACAAGTTTTTTGTTGATCTACTTACAAATATCCATAATTTAGGAATATTCTCAATTTGAGATGCAAAACAAGAATCTAGTGATGAAGTGGGGCGAAACCAATGGAAAACACAGTCTGATCTGATCCTGGAAGGGGAAAAAGCCACAAAATGGGAAGATTTTGTGGGCTTGCTAAAATCAAATTTCATCTCTTTAACCGAATATAATCATGACTCTTTGGCATGGGCTAAGAACTCCATAAATGAGACCTATACGGTAAAGTTGGGTTACCTCACATTGGTAGAAGCGGCCTTTCAGGATATTGTATGTTGGTGGTGGTCAGAAGTATGGAAATTTAATGCCCTTGTCAAAGTTAGCATAGTATATTGGCTGACCTTGAGTAAAAATCTTCTCACTTGGGAGGAGGGTTTATAGAGAGGCTGGATGGGACCAAGCAGATGCGCCCTATACAACACAGAAGAAGAAACCAATGCACACATGTTTGTGGATTGCTAGTATGCACACAAGGTATGGATCTCAGTTTGTGATAGCTTAAAACAAAATTTTCAGTTGTCAGTAAGCACGTTGGAGGAATGACTGTTCAAGTGGAAGAAATCACAAAGTTCACAGGTTTATGGATCAACTCCAGTTCTGTTTGTATATTTTATTTGGTGGGATAGAAATCAAGATATTTTCTAGAACCAGAAAATTCCTGTTGAGGTGGTTTCCAGCCCCATTTCAAAGATGGTGATGGACTTTAAAAATAAACTGAATAAAAACAAGGTTAGATGCGATAAGGTAGTTCTTTTGGATTCATCGCATCAGTTTTTAATTCAATGTTTCAGACCAAACAAATGTGGTCCATCATCAGGAAGAGTATTAAGATATGAGGGAAATTTGAAAAATCATCAAGTGTATAAATATGAAAAGTTTTTTAGTAAAGAGCCGACTTATTAAAAATATATAAGACCTAAAAATATTACTAATCAGTTTATTACTAATTAATTTCTCGAATTTGTCTGTGTGATTAGTGTTGGGATCCAATTTGGACTAATCTTTTAGATTGTTAGTTTTTATTTCAATTTCGATGGCTTCCCTAAATTTCCTATTATGATAGTGATCTACCTTGGCAAGAATTTTGGCCTCTTCAATACAAATATGATGTTTTGTTTTGTCTGAATGTTCTTCCAAATCTAAGGGGCGAATGCGATTGTGCTTGATATCAACAACATGTTCTTGAATTCTAATTCTAAAGGAACGACCTGTTTCTCCTATGTATTGTTTACCACATGAGCATGAGATCATATAGACACCCTTCTGTTCAATGGGATCAATAGGGTCTTTGACCGACCTAAGGGAATTCCTAATAGTGTTTATGGGTTTGAAAATTGGCTCAATATTTTCCCTCTTCAAAATCCTAGCAAGCTTGTCAGTTGTCCCTTGTATTTATGGTAAGAAAAATTTAGACACATCATTATTTCTTTGTACCTTATTTCTAGGTCTTTTAGAGGCATTCAGAAAGGCTCTAAAAACCTGATGTTTTTTATAGCCATTATCCTTGAAAACCTTGAGGAGGTGGGTTTTATCTTCATCAAGGTGTTCATCATCAGAGATTCTGAAGGCCCTAGTAGCTAGGGTGTTGATAACCCCTAATTTTTGGGTAAGGTGATGATGGGATTCAACATGAAGGTATTGTTCGGTGTGAGTTTTCTTCCTATGAACTTGGTGGGCTAAAGATCCATTGATTCTTTTCGTGACCTTGAAATCTAGAAAAGGAAGGATGCCTTTATCTTCAACCTCCATAGTGATTTTGATGTGACTAGATTGTTTATTGAGGTGATTCACAAATTCATTTAATTTGTCATAACCATGGGGCCAAATAACAAAAGTATCATTGACAAACCTATTCCAATATTTGGGTTGAAAGGGAGAGGAAATAAGGGATTTTCTTTCCAAATCCTCCATGAATAAATTAGCTATGATAGGAGAGAGGGGGATCCCATAGCAACCCCACATGTTTGTTCATATATGTCACACTGGAAACTAAAGAATGTGGATTTCAAACAAATTTCAACTAACTTGATAGTACCTTGGTCAGTGACTCTCTTGATGACCTCCATAGCTCCATCAATGGGAATCTTAGTAAAGAGAGAAACAACATCAAAATTAACGAGGGTGTCATCCTTTTCCAAATTGATATCTTTGATCTTGTTTACAAAGAATGTGGAATCTTTAACAAAAGAGCTAGTATTGTCGACTACGGGTTTGAGTTTATGAGCCAGATATTTTGCAAGTTGATAAGTAGGACTACGTATTGTGTTGACAATAAGTCTAAGAGGGGCTCCTTCTTTATGAATTTTGGGAATCCCGTAGATCCTTGGGGTGGAAGGGAAACTAACAAGAAATTTATTTTTATCAACTTCATTTATATTTCTTAACTTAATGGCATTAGAAACTTCCCTTGCAATCTTTTTTAGGGGATTTTTATTAAGTTTCTTATAACTCCCACTATTATTGATATGGTCTAGCATTTTCCCAATGTAATTATCCTTATTCATAATAACAACAGCCCCACCTTTTTCTGATTTTAAGACTAATAAATTCCTATTATTGTTGAGGTATTTTAAAGCCAAAAATTCTTCTTTAGTAATATTACTTTTTGGTGGTTTCAATCTAAGGAGAACTACTCAACAATCTTTCCTGATTTCTTCTTTAACTTTATCTGAGAGGGTTTTAATTCCATTTTCAATGCTACACAGGATATCTTCGACAGGAATTTTGCGAGGGGCAATAGCAAAGTTAAGACCCCTCTCTAGTAACCTAATAGTGTATTCGTCGATGGGTTGGCTCGATAGGTTGACTACTAAATTCTTGTGTTCAATAGACCTAGCCTGGTTAATATTTCTATTGTGTGCTATAGTTTCACCTAGTTGCTATTAATATTGGAAAATCTGGAGGCGAGATTAGTGTATTATTATCGTTACCAACACTGTAATTATTGGATGAGAAAAACGTTTCAATATTGGTTAAACTAATTTCTTCATTGTTTTCAACGTATTCCGTACTATTGTTATTGGAATTTAAACAACAAATAGTACCAATATTACTGATGCCAATGGTGGAAACTGTATTATACGATCCATTTCCTGTAGTATCCATTACACTGTTACCTGGGATGCTTACGTTGCCATCACTGTTTCTGTCATTTTCACTGTGGCTGCAAACATTTTCATTGTTTTCATCATTACATACGCTGCCATTATTTGAAATGTCCATGCCCTCAATGTTTATATCATGGTTGTTTGCGTCCGTAATCGAATTTAGACAAACAGACAATACCATTATTACTGCTGGCAGTGGTGGCAACCGGATTGAGCAATCCATTTCCTGTAGGATCCATTACACTGTTATCTGGGACGCTTACGTTACCGTTACTGTTTCCGTCATTTTCACTGTGTCTGCAAACGTTGTCGTTGTTTCCATCATTACTTACACTGCCATTATTTGAAATGTCCATGCCCTCAATGTTTATACCAAGATTGTTTGGGTCCGTAATCGAATTTAAACAACATACAGTACCATTATTACTGATGGCAGTGGTGGCAACTAGAGTGTGCGACCCATTTCTTGTAGTATCCATTACACTGTTTTAATAAAAATTTCATATTTATATACTTGATGATTTTTCAAATTTTCCTTATATTTTAATACTTTTTTTGATGATGTACCACACTTGTTTGGTCCTTCGATTCTTGATGATGGACCACACTTGTTTGATCCGGAATGTCGAATTAAAAACTGATGCGATGAATCCGAAAGAACTACCTTATCATGACACTAGTCGCAAAAAACTCAAAACTAAAAAAAGGTTAGATGCCCTATCATGCCATATCTGGATGAAGGAATCTCATGAAGGTATTTTTATGGGATGTGTTAGGGACACCCATCGTTTTGTGGAGTGGGGGTCATTATTTACATTCTAAGGATCATTTTTTTAAATCCAGTACTCTCCAAGATGTAGCACTAATATGAAGGCATATCTCTCTGCCATTTGGACCCTGTTATACTATGCTAATATGCTCAATCCGAGAAAGATTCATGTCTTTGGTGATTCCTGGGTTGTCATAGATTAAACAAACAATAAAGTCAGTATTCAAGTGCTGATATTGCAACCCATTTTAAATCATATTCACAATACCATGAAAGACTTTGAATGGACATCCTATACACACATCTACGGGGAATTAAATGAGATAGTTGATGGTTTATCTAAGGATGTGCTTGAATTGGATCCGGGTACCTTCATAGTGACAAATATTTTGAGGAAAATATATGTGAAGAAAATACTTTATGGCGATAGAGTCTTTCTCTTTCTTTTTAATGGGCTATGATCTTTTTTTTTAGTTTTCGAAAGAATGGACGGTATTATATGAGATGTACAGTTTGGTATATGTAATGGAGAGGTTGGAAATAGAAAAAGAAAGAAAAGCTGGAAATAAACTTTTTAAAAGTTTAATATTTTTTTTGGTTAGTCCCTCTGTGGACCGCAACATGTATACTCATTTTTATATGAATATAAGTTTTTCCTTTAAGTGAAAAATAAACTAACCAGATTTAATGTATAGCTATAAGTTTTTAGCTTAAATTTTTTTTTCATATCCATTAATAACCTTATAGATTTAGTTTTCCAACTATTTTTTACTTTCTCTTCATTACAAAAAAGGACAC
>JASDQU010500774.1:45583-66673 GCA_032191745.1 Picea mariana | reverse complement strand
GAGAGGATCCCTTCCATAATAGGATCCATTGTATGGTGTTGCCCTACCTCAAGGGTTTTGATATAGTAAAGTGTGGTTTCTTCTATCTTGCTTTGTAGATCTATTGTGTATTCAGTATTTGTGGTAATTATATTTGTATATCTATTCAGGTTCTTAACAAATATTCTTGGTTATTTATGAAGTATATTTACAGATCTGGTTTAGGTACTTAACAAAGGTTGGTTCATTCTTTTTTTCCTAATATATACTTGGAATTCTTGTCTCTTCAACTTCTCTCTTGATTCTTGGTCAAGGTTATTTATCACCTCCATCCTAAATTTCCTGGTTGCTTCCTTTATGCCTCCTTGATGTTCTTCAAGTGTAAAATTAATGAAATATTAAGGGTCTTCAATGGTGGGGTTAACAATGTTTATTTGGTCATGATCACCATTGTTGAAAGGGCACTCATGCTCCCAATGTGATTCACTGCATTGTAAGCACCAAGGGTTTTCATCCACTATATTTGCAGGGGCTAAAGTATTGGGAACCTCTTGATCATGCTTTGGTCTAAAGACTGGGTTCCCTTTATGGAATTTCCCTTTGTAAGGAACCCTAGGGGCTTGTTGTTGGGTTCTTTCTAGGTTGACAATCATATTCATCATCAGTTCTTTGGGTTTTTACCATGCCATCTACAGTCAGTTGTAGCTTTGTCAGGCTAGCGCTAATGTCTGAGGTAGGTTCAACATTGTGGACTATTTTAGGTTTAGAATCCATTCTGACTCTTGGAGCAGAGAAAGGTTCGACTATAGATGATGAAAGGTTGTCTTCAATCCTTGTAGCTACCTCTTGGGCTTCTTGGATTGTTTTAGGGGCTTTATCTCTGAGGAGATATCCCAGCTTTCATGTAAAGGCTTTGGTATAAATAAAGAGAAGGAAACTATCAGAAGGATGATGGCTTACTGGGATCTTTTGCATCAAATTCTCAAACTTATCATGGAATTATCTAACAGTTTCATTCTCTTGTTTCAAAAGGTTGTTCAGCCTTATCAACAACATGTTGGGGTCTTCCTTGACACTCTATCATTTGAGGAAAACTTCCTCCAACCTATCCATGGTTTTAATACTAGCATCAGGGAGCCCATTGTACCAACGTCTAGCGCCATCATGGAGGGTTGCAGAGAATAATTTCATAGCTAGATCCTCAGCGTCATCACTGATGGGATGAAGCTGAAAGAAGGATCAGAAATTACCCATGTGATCTTCGGCACTGACTGAATCATTACCAATGAACTTAGGCAACCATTTTTCATACTTAGGGGGCATTTTCCTAGGGTACCCTGGTATACCTGTCATGTTTAACAATTTGAAGAGTTTGGATGACCATTGCTTCTGGCTATTAGCTAGGTTTGGATTGACAGTCTGAGTTCCTGCGCTAGACATTGCGTTTAAGGGAATATTTCCTCCAAACAATGATTTTACTACAAGAGAGATTCGGGGAGGTTTTCTTCTGAAGGACTGGGGAGGGTTGGTATACCTCCTTGAGGTTTGTGGAGTCGCTAGATATTTTTCTTGAAACTACCAAAGGGATGAGGAGATCACCCTCAGTGGAGTCGCTAGGTAAGCTTTGTAAAGTAAAGGATTTTGAGGAAAGGCTTACCGAATAGTGTTGTCTTGAGGAGAATTGACTCAGTATTCCCTGACAGCGGTGCCAAAATGTTATTGCACAATTTGTACTTGTCCAAAAGGGAAAGGATAAAGGAGGGAAAATTGGTGTAACAGGAGGTTTCTTTATCACTGTCACCTTAATAGGACACCTCTTTCTATTTAGGGGTGAAATCCTAGGGGGGAGACGTTCCCGGTGACCTGGGGGTTTGAGAAGGCAAAGGTTGAAGTATCAAGAGAAGTTATCGCCTCTCACAAGTCACATCGATCAGAAAGTCCCAAAGTTTTAACAAATGAAGCAATGATATGCTTAAGTGTACCTTTCCAGAACAAAGCAACAAGAAAACACTATTTTTTGCAAGTACAGTTGATGTTAGTGTTTCATAAAATCCTGGACTTGTCAATGCAAGCAATAAGTTGATAAAAGATAAAGCAAACAAAAATCTATAACAACAATGTATATATGATAATGGCTTCACAATCAATGCCTTAAATTAGCTTCAAAATGACCAAAAATGATAATCTAACAATAACACTATGCTAGAATTTGTCAGAAACCAATGAGGCAATGTAAAAATCAACTTTATCAATTGCTTTTAGGAGCTTTGACTGCTGTAATATATGGTTGTAGATTACTTTTGTAACAGCAACAAGAAGGTTAGTAGATTAGTCTAATCTAGGGTTAGGAAATGTTAGCAAATAGCTTGAGGTATAAGATTTAAGGGTTGTTCTCATCAATCAATCAAGTATAAGGTCTAGATTAGTGTCTTTAGGGCTAATGGGGTCACTTTTAGTAGCAACAATCTTGAAGGAATCAAATGGTAATGTGTGGCTAAGGACAAGAGGGATGATAGTTGAGGTGTTGGTAATCCAAGGCCTCAACCAACATACCCTAGAAGGAAAACGACTACTAGGAAGTAGGTAACCCTAGGCCCTAACGATTTTCCTTCTTCTTTAGCTCAAGCTTGAAGTAAGTAAAGGCTTGATGAAGCAAGTGATGCAAGAGTGCTACAATGGTAGGGCTCTAGCACATGCTTCAAATGATAGGTTTTCTAGCAATATCTAGTAGGTGAAAAGCTATTGAGATAAGGACAATAACATGTGCTTGAACCCCTAGGGTTTTAAAGCTAGCAATTTCATAATCTTAGTAAAATGAAAAGTAAATATACTATAACCGTTCAAAGGAGAGAAGAATTGCAGAAATTCACTTACATCCACCAAGAATAATCTAGCAAATAGCTTAGTTGAAGACTTTCCACCAAGAAAATGCCAAAAAACACCAATATAAGCCTTCTCCAAGAGTTGTGCGCACTTAATTTCAGTCAAAGAGCCTTAAAGAGGTCGAATTTCATACCTCACAAGTGTGAGTGAAAGAATGATGATAAAATATAAAGGAATAATCCCTTATTTATACAATCCAAATGACCTTTAATTACAAAATTAGGTCCAAAAGGCCGACATGGCCAATTTACATGAAAAATCCAATTTTACACAAAATTATCCAATAAAACCTTAATTTTATCTTTTTCGGGTGACGTCATGCCCCTCCTAGGGTGACACTAGCCTCTCTGTTGGAACGCTAGCCCTCCAACTGAAATGTTGGGGCTCAAAACCCCTCAAGAATTGCCATGTGTGCCAACCCAAACCGTCCTCAAGCTGGACACATCAACTAGGTGACGTCAAGGCTCTGAATGATGATGTCAAGGGCCTTCAAGGGCCAACATCATGGTGGGAGGGCAAGACCCCCTGGGTCCAGGCATGCCAAGTTGTCTCTGGTGGAACATTCTCCTCTCTCTCTAGTGCAAGCCTCTGGTATATGTTTTCCCCTGGTTGGGGTCTCAGCATCCATCTGGTGGGATTTTATCCCTATGGAGGTCCGAGCTAATCATCTCCCTATATGTACATGTCTGTCGAGTGTGGCCCTGCAACAACAAGTACGACCTCCATGGGATTATAAGTCACAGGGATGATAGTAATGTCAATCACATCTAATAATCAAGTTACCCAAACATGTGCATAGAACCCCCCTTTTCCCAGACAAGTGCTCAAAGACGTTATGTTATTCTACAAGCCAGGTTTGGAGAGGGTCCCAGTCCGTCCTATTGGGATAATTCTCCTTAAGTGTGGGGTGTCTCTGGGTGAATATCAATCTAGGTCATGTACGCACATGAGATGGTATGGAGATGTTTGGGCAAGGAGTGTAGTGATGAAAGGGAAATGTAGGGCTTGCCTGTGGGTACCTCGAAAGAGGGTGAGTTGCACCTTGTTCTGGATGCAAATGTTTCCTAGACCATTCAATGCCTTTTTTTCTCTTTGTCTTATTGCTTTTTATTTCAAGAGAATAGATGGGGGACACTACCCTGACGTGGTGACCAGTGGTGACAGTGTTACCCACAAGCATTTCACGGAGATGAGAAGGTTGGCTCATGATGAGACCCCCTTTCTCTTGGCTATGCTACCAAGAGCCACTCCCCTGGCGTGGTGACTAGTAGAATGATAGTTTCATACCACTACATGCCCATGGATCTAATAGGTTGGATCGTGATGAGACCCCCTATCCTCCAACTAGGTCTTGAGTTTATTTATTTTATGGGTCCCTCCTTTTTCTTATGGAGAAGCCTTTTATTTCTTTCTTGGGGATCCCTGGGTGAAGCATCTGAAGGTTTTATTTAGGGATCTACCCTAAAGTTTTGGTGAATTCCACCAGATTTAAAAGGTCATCTCCCAAAAACTCGAAACATCATGTGTAGAATTCTATGGTAAAACCATCAGGCCCAAGACTCTTGTCCTTTTGAAAGCTTTGAAGGATTTTCCAAAGTTCCTCCTTAGAGACTACCTCCATTAAGCTTTTGTTATCTTCTTGATTGATGTACTTGGGGAAAAGGCCAACAACCTTTAGAATCGTGTCTATTGTGGCCCTGGAATTTGCTTTAAAGAGAGATTTGAAATGATTCATCCTTCCTTTGCAATGTCCTCGAAGGATGAAGCTTTTGTTCCATCCAGGCGGTCAATGGACCAAATTGTATTTGAAAGCTTTCTKCCATTGGAAAAATGATGAAAAAAATTAGTGTTTTCATCCCTTGTTTCAAGCCAGAGGGCTCTGATTCTCAGTCCCCATTCCTTCTCTATATTAAATAGGATTTTTCTTCTATTTTGTTCCAGACTTKGAAGCTCCTTTTTACGCGCTTCTGAGGGGTTTTCTGCTATTTTCTTATCCTGCCATTCTTGTAATTTATTTTCTATTTCCAGAAGGGAGATGTATTCCTTYTGCCTCATGCATACTTTTAACATATCATATACGATAATGCATTTAAATTGTCAAACAAAGTTACATTAAGTGTATAATTAAATAACTAAATACAAATGGAGATTTTGCTTATGCTAATTGCATCAGAGGTTGTGTAATCCCTTCCGTGTTGAACATGGAGTTGACACATTGCATTTCGAAAAATATATTAATGGCGTTGGCTAGCTATTCTACGAAATGGTTTTTTTGGCCGGAATCCGTTGTTATAAATTTACACGAATCACTATTTTTTGTTGTTCAAAATCCATTTATGAATGCATAAATGGATTCAGCATGCTAAAAAATTCTCAGGACATTCAGATTATACAGAAATAATCACTCAAATCTACAAATCCAACAATTTCTCGTCAAATTTCGGACAAATATCCCAAGAAAAAAATCATCATTTCATAAAACCTTTAGCCTACGGCTATATTAATAACAAAAATGTATTTCACTACTAATCATAAATATGTCAAAACCAAATAAAATATTTTTATATATGTCTATATGTCTATATTATATCTTACTAATATGTCTATATGAAAGTAATTGAAAGTAAAAAATTGATTATTTAGTCTATATGTCTATTCTATATCTTACTATGAGGGATATGTGTAATTCTTTGCGTGCTTGACAATGACACGTGACATTTAAAAATATAATAATAATAAAAAATATATTTCCATCATAAATAAAATACTTCAATGTTTGTTTTAAGTGATTTTTTATGGTTAAAACATTTCAATGATGTGATGTTGACTATAAGGTAGATGTGTAATTCCTTCCATACTCAACTTGGAGTTGACACTTCACACACATATAAAATCTTGAGTATGACACTTGACACACACATATAGAATCAACATAAATCCATCTTAACTCAAAATCTATCATGGAAATGAGGGATAAAATCCTTCAAATAAATACAATTTTTTAGACTTTAAAAACTTGATAAAAAAATTGTACCTCTAAAGATTTGATCCATTTCTTCACGTAATAATTTCAAAGTTAAAAAAGATTTATAAAAATTAAAAATGATTTAAGTGATTCATAAATCATATCTATAAAACCATCACATATAAAAGTTTGAAGTTGGTTTAAGGCTAGTATATTCAAATATGCATGCTCATTTCAATGCTCAATGTGTATATCGATAAGCGTTTTTCTCATTAACGTCATGAAATTATGAATCATAACTCCATGATGTATGCCAGTTAGGAAGTCACAATGATAACAATGCTATGGTTAAAAGCATTCAATCATTACTCTATGCAGCTTGATTTCAGGGTTAGCCTAACTAAAGGTTATGTGATGGGATCTCTAAAATAGAGAATACACTTTATAAGCATGGGACAATACTAAATTAGAGAGGGTTTTTTCATAATGTTTTATGCTCTCAGTTAATCTTTTCATGAGATAATCTTATGGGCAACTACTAAAATTTTAAATACAATGGGTTGGTTGACTTGGGTCAACCTAACCGACTTCTGAAATACGATACAAATATTACTTTTAAACAGGAAAATTGGATTGGATTTGAAACTTCATCTGTCATAGCTACTTAGTTTGCTTCTCCAGCCTGCTCTTGAGCACGCTTTCTGAGATCCTCAAATGCTCGCATACTCTCTGCATCAAAACCTCCAGCAAACTGCACATAATCTGCAAGCGTTATGAAATTCCCAAAGAGCTAAAGTTGTTCAAGGTATATATGAGGCTGGAGTATCTGAAAGCTTCTCACAAGTTCATTCAAAAAAGAAGTACAGCATACGGTATTCAATTTCTCACCTGGTGAACGCGAAAGGCGAAACGAACTCCTTGCAGAAGTAGAAACTCTCTAACTGGTTCCTTTTCTGAAATATTTGTAATAACATCTAGCTCTGATGTCACACGCTCCATGTACTTTCTTGCCAGTTGGACACAAGCAAATTTAATCTGCACATTATAAACGATTCATATCCCCAAGACCAAGTCTCAGAATCAAATGCGGAAACGTGATTGATAAGTTTTTATAAAATAAAAGATAAAAACAGTCAGACAGGTTGCCTATTTTTCGAGTTCGAATTTACGCTGCATGATACATTCTTCAATTATTTATRATAAATTTCTTTCCAAACCTTCTATGATATATTCTCCAAAATATATGTACGACGTTGTTTGAAAATGATCCTATCTACAGATACAAAATATAAAACAAATTAACCTCAATCYTTTATGTAACTGCCCCTTGAGTGTATGCATTTACAAGTAAAATGCAACACTGGAGAGATATCTGTGGAAATTTCCAGCAAAAATTGACTTTAATGAAAAACAGAAATTTCACCTCTTTGACTAGAGTCTGGGAATTTTCAACTTTAGTGATGCTATGAAATATAGAACAAAACAGTAGCAGAAAGTGAACAATATTTCAATCCTTAACAACCCAATCTTCTAGGCAATCCGAGGAGAAAAGATACCAAAGTGTCTTGATAAGTTTCAGTCATCTACGACAATCCTATCATGCATAAACCATATATCAAAAAAAAAAACTCACTTTTACAGTAGTAAAACAACCCTTAACTTCTTCAATTATGATGTCAAATCAAGAAGACATATATAGCTGTAAATAAGAATTCATGAAGAACATAGATGGCAGAAAATCAAATCTGCAATTTACATAATGATTGGACTGCTACAAACTTCATTAACATGTATAAGATGAAAGTGTTGTACATACTATAACTTTACAACAAGGCTAGTACATACCACTAACTTTCCACAACCCTAGTTAGGGAAAACAATGAAAAACCCTAGCTCAACCAAGGAGCTCCAACATGCATGAATCACTCAAACAAGTCATCCAAGGCAAGACATCCCCTTTTCTTCTTCTTCTTCACCCAATACACCCTAGGGTTTTATCACAAAACCATAATCTCGAACCTCCAAGGGATGAAACCCTACCCCTAGACTTCAAGATGCTCCAAGAAGATCATGAAACCCTAGCGACTCCAAGATAGAGATCAAGTACAAATGAAAAGCTAAGAGAGAGAAGATGACTAGTGCGCTCCTCCTCTAGGTCAAATCTCTACACAAGAGTGAAATAAGAATGAACATAATGATATGAATGTGAAGGACTTTCTCGTTCCTTTATATATATGGGAGGTAACGAAGGTCAACAATAGAATGTGGGCCTAAGCCCTGACACATGTCATGCTCCAAGGTGATGGCATACACAATAAGGGCTCCAAGATGATGTAGCTGCACAAGGTGTATCCACAACCCTCCATCACAAGCCCACACAAACTCCATCGCTCCTCCTAAACCACGTGCTCTACTAGGTCTACTCACCTTGCATGAACATGGTCACAACCCAGGTGTCCCTAAGCCAAAACCAAGCCTGCATCCATGAATCTAATCTACCCCATGCTATCTAGGGCCCAATGCCCTTGTCCAAGATGCACATTGCTCCTCCTCCCAAGTAGGGCGTTCTCCAAGAAAGAGAACCTCTCAAGCCATCATGAAGGACATCTCCCAAGCTGTTAAGAGCAATGTTACCAAAACCGAACCGGAACCGGTAAAACCAGCCGGTCCGACCGGTTCACAAGGCTTATCGGTTCAAACCGGACATTCAAACCGCTTTTGACCGGTTTTGGAACCGTTTTTTTTTTTAAATGTACAGCCGAAAAAGTGAGGGGATTTGCAAATTTTTTTTAAAAAGTAAAAAAAAAGAGACTCAACCAACAACTTTTGACAATGAAGACCTTTCCTAGATGGATTTGGATCAAGAGAATGTGTGCACTGATGTTGCAACTATATCTTTGCCTTCTGGACCAGGGGAATCAAGCCAGGCTCAAAATCCCCCTGTTGAGTCTACTCATGTTGAGGATGTAGATGATGACTTTGAGTCTGAGTCTTAGTCCGAGTCTGAGTTTCAGTAATGCAGATTTAGACTATTAGATTGTGTAGTCTCTACTCTCTAGCCTCTAGCCTAGACTCTAGAGCTATTTTTGGACTTTATAGGCCATTTAGAGCCTTTTTGATGATGTATTTTGATTCAGAATCCAGATATTCATATGACTATGGAATGCACTTGCCACTTACTGTTAGTGCTATTTTGGTTTCATACAATGTTACTTGTTATATATATATATATATGAGAAACTTTGCAATTTTTTGTATACTGGTTTCGCTTCACATGGATGCGCATCAATATGTGTTTTTTTTTTTAAATTTGAATATTTTATGTATTTTTAGTGATCAGTTTTTTTCCAGTTCCGGTTTTTTGGGTCGACCGGTTCAATGACCGGTCCGGTTCTAGTAACCTTGGTTAAGAGAACTCCAATGCCCTAGGGAAGAATGTCAAGCAAGCACCCAATTAAAGTCGAGCAATCACTGAACAAACTATCTCCAATATCATATATGCGAATCCGTCATGGACCATCTCCCATGCACCAATCCATCTCGGACCATTTGGGGGCTGAACATACACCATGTACCCCAAATCTCATGAAGCACCCCCAAACATAGTGTAAACACTTTCGAAATAACCCAAAAACTAATAATGTAAAACATTAGTTTTATTAATAATTATGTAGTAATAATACAACAAATAACTGAGCCATGATAGATTGCCCACAAACAAAATTACATACCACACTCACCCCTACATTATCTCACATTACATATTTATACATCAACTCACATTATATATTTATGCACCCTTAGGAAGTTATGGTGGTTTAACCACTTATCATTGACATTCACCTTAATGTTACATATCGCTTACAGCTTATAATCTAGGCTGCATGGATATGGATACCTAAATGAATATAGATACAGCATTCTGCATGGATATGGATACCTAAATGAATATAGATACAGTGTTTAAAACAGATATGACAAATTTTTAGAAAATGAAGATATGATACAACTAGGATATGACAAATACATACATGTATATGTATGTGTGTGAACATGTATGACAGCTTATAATCTAAGCTGCATGGATATGGATACCCGAATGAATATAGATACGGTGTTTAAAACAGATATGACAAATTTCTAGAAAATGAAGATACGATACAACTAGGATATGACAAATGCATACATATCGTGTGTAAACATGTATGCAAGAATGAATATAGATACGGTGTTTAAAACAGATATCACAAATTTCTAAAAAAAAATGAAGATATGATAGAACTAGGATATGACAAATACATACATACTTGTATGCAAGAAAACCATGAGATAAAAAATCAAAATACCCCTCGTGAAATTCAAGTTTGGAAATAAAACCAAAAAGAAAGTTATGATTAAGGAAAACCCAAGCCCTTTGTTTATAATTTAATTTATAAGAAATAAGGATTAACATTATTTTTCCTTAATTTTCATTATACTGAAATGCCCAATGAAAGATATGCCAGCCGAAATGGACAAAACGTTGGCGGACACAACAGAGATGGCATTTCGAAATCTGAAACGCTGCCAAAGCATTTCAGAAACGTTTTATACGAGGATCCATTTCCAAAATGTGAAACATATTTCTGGCACCTAGGGGTGGCGTTTCCGGTAACATAACTTATAAGTTATAACAGTAACCTTGATATAACTTAACCACTAAAGAGGTCACATGATGCCAATGCTAACATTGAAGTCATACAATAATTATTTAGACACAGACATTATGTTGGAGCCCGTCGTTTGCTATTCCGACACTTTCCTCAGCAAAAAGTCCAAATAGAACAGATAAATGGTATGTGAGATGCTAAAATGATCCTCAAATGTCCTCACAGGACAAATAAACAATTGAAAAAATAAGTATGCTAATAAATAGTAAATCAAAGAGGCAAACACGCCATCAGTTTTTTACATAACAGATACTCATGAAGTAGATGTATCAAGTACACACACTCCCGAAATCACATATGTATCAAGAACGTTCTGTCAACTTTTTCTTCCTATAAAGCTAAAATAACTTGATCACTGCGGTTAACTGCATGCTCCAAATATGTGTTGCACGTGCTACTTCACGATTTTCCCAACCAAAATCACAAATATGCAGAAGTATTCTGATCTCTAAATCCATGTTTTGAAGGTGTTCCTCCATAGATTCCCCAACCAAAGTCATTAAATGCTAACGAATTCCGTGCTAATCCACTACCAGATAGTGTCTCGTTTATGTCTGAAGGCATCGAGATTGTTGTTTAATGGGCAAAAGAAGCAAAATACCGGTCTTAAGAATTAGAAACCATATTAAGGCATTAACTTGACTGAATAGGATGTTTAAGAAAAACAAACAAACAGATCGTAAAAGGGGATTTCTTTTAATTATTTCTGGATAACTTTCATCAAGCGCTTCTTCATACTAAAGGAAATATAATTCATGTAAGCACTAAACAATGCATACCTTGCCCACAAGGCCGGAATCAAGCAACCAGTAAATAGGAATATTGAACTCTTTATAGTGAGCAAATACGATATCTCGTGTGCGTAGAAGGGCATACATACTTTTCTCAACTCTGCAAATTTAATAACATTAAGTTCTGTTAGCATTCTCAACTCTGCAGAGTAAACAACTAAAGAGAAAATAACTTCAATAAAATCTTTTAAGTGATCACTTGTATGCTTTCGATAACTAAAGATAGCACAAAGAGATGACACAAATCCATAATTTGACCTTTAAACAAACTTTTGATTTACAATGGATCTCTTTTAAGTAATGACTTGTGTCATGTTGACAACCTGAGAGATAAGAGTTAAGTTACCACAACTTTTCGTTAAAAAAATGATTTGCCTTGAAATTATAGGATCCCTGCACTTTATCTTGGTAAGTGATTTTGAGTAATAAGTCACTGGTGTGCATGCTTAAGTCTTGAAAGAAAAAAGTGGACCAAATACAAACAACTAAACAAAACAACCTGCTGTTTTCATCCTTGTTTTTGAGATCATATTTTTCTCCCGTTTTCATCCTTGTTTTTGAGTAATCATATTTTTCTCTTGAATTATGGTTGATATAATAGCCATTAATTTCACAAATAATAAGACACGAGGGCATAAGAGCTTACGATTCAAGTAAGGAGTACATCCTATGAAGGGCTGTATCACAAGAAAGTCTGGGATCATCAACAAAGGAAGCAACTTCTGACTCCAACTTTTGCAAATCCTGATATTCAAATGCTGCTTCTCTCAAAGCATCAGCTTTACCCTCAGGCCAATCAAAATGCTTAAGAACCGCACGCTCGTCAACCTGAAAAGAGAAGTAAAAAACTTTTCTGAGCAAATGAACCCAGGTCTAATTTACTCCGACAAGATGCTTAACAAGAAAGAACAAATAAATCATTTACGATTTCCTCAGATCAGTTTGATCTATAAATTCATATTAATCAATCCCTGCCCATAACCATCCATACATCTTACCATATTGGCTCTCTGCGGATAAGGTTCACTTTGTCAACACGCACAACTTTGAGTTTAAACCTTTAAACCTATATATGAGAGCTAACCCTCCTGGAAGATCCAGTTTTGGTAATTAAAATATCTAAAACAATATAATAATTAAACAATGGGTGTAAGCACCATATAGCGTTTACAAAGRTATTCCTTTTCACAACAGCACTTTGTATCCCTTGATTAAAATTTAATTTCAATCCTTTCCGTTATCTAGTATTTCTGCAACTTGTCATTGGTTCTCAGGTTGCATATCTGTTCACAATTTTATTAAAAGAAAATAATAAAGATTACCCAGCTTCAATTTCAGGATATACAGGATAATATCCACCTCTTTCACACTCTGGTGGCACCTTCTCCTCTTTACAGTTGCGAGGTATGGATCCGCAAACAGGTTGGAACCACGTTGAGAACGTACTCATTACTATTCTTTCCAAACATATTCACGCTAAGAAAACACTTCCACCCTATAATCTCACCTGAATTTGATGCTCTCCCTCTCTTCACCTCTGATTCAAAAAATAGCTGATCAAGCCTTTTAGATACCTGTACCTAGCTCTCCAATCCTCTATATAGACCTTGCTAGCCAAGGCATTAAAACTGGTTGGTATGATAAGATTCTTCTCTCCAATGAATAAACCTGGATATCAAGAAGCCTCCCCCTTATTAGAATTATTAGCTTGATTAGCGATATGTTTAGTTGATAATCACAATCTGAGATTTTCTATTTTTAACATCTTATTGAGGAGTTGTTTTTGCACTCCCACATTGCACCTTATGGTTACAGGATGTACCGTTTAGTCTCATTGACCTACTTTTGTGGTCATTTGTTGGACAATAATAAGATTATCTTATCATATCTTATCTTACCTCACTAAGATAGATAGTAAGCAAGATAATAGAGCAGAGATTTACAAAGCTTCTGCTTTTTTGAAAAATAGGTCTTATATTAACATAGGTATATTTATAAAAAGAGAAATTGAAAGCCGAAGGGTGTAATATATATACAATGGTGAAACATATCCTCTTCCTCAGCAATACTAAAGGGGAAATAAAATCAGAGTAAGTTGTAGCATCTAGTTCCTTAGCATCCTTAATCAGTAGAAAAAATTTAGCTAATAGTTGCATACATACCTCATCCCGCCAGTTACAACAAAAGGACTGAAATGAACTGACCTCATTCACAAAAACATAATTGCATCTTCGTTGCCAGTTAGTGAATAAAGCAGTGACTTTGAGAAAGTGCCAGATTCCTGAAAAAGCAGAAAGCACAAGGCATCTAGAATCTTCAAAGAGTGCAGCCCTCCAATGCACTCTCCCCTAAAATAAGGTTGAGTCCTGATCTTGAACAAGTTGCCAACAGACTTTGGCAAATCTGTAGTTTCAAAATATATGTTTCACTATCCCCAGTTTGCCACAAACTAAACAAAGCATATCCATGAGCCCACTTCTCTTCGGGAGGGCCCTGGTAGGAACTCCTAGTAGATAACTAACCAAGAAAAGACTTGTAATTTGTAAGATAGTCGAATGGACCATCCACTGTGCACCCTGTGAATCCACCTATCCTCTAGGTTGGAAGAAATCCAATGAGCATTGAGAACCAAAGAAACGTGCTTCTGGTGTAACAGGGAATAGACTTTTTTGGAATCATGCTATTGGATCTGCCTACCAAACACTCATCCCCAATCTCTCCACAGCAGGCCCCATATATCAATGTTCAATTTAAACAAGTCCTCCGAAGAAATCAGCCCAACAATTTCCTTGATAACAAGGTTGTTAGAAGAAATAAGGGCTTCATGACATACTTGGACTCTCTAGTCTTTCAAGAATCTCACCTCAAAATCCCAAAGATCCCTCCAATAGCAAATACCCTTCCTACTCGACCTATGATCTTGTAATCATGGAGACTTAGCAATACATTGGTACTAAAGCTTCCAGCTCCAAACTAGGCACCAAGCCAAATCCCAACTAGGCTTGCTACTTAAAATGTTCCATTTGATTAGGCCGGCAACAAACTTCAAGGCCTCCCAAATGCTTTTGGAGACAAAGGACTCAAAAATCTAGAACAAGTGAGGGGAAGAGATATTGTCACATAATCCAAAAGTGTCATGGATCTTTAGGACATGCTGAGCTGAATTAAACTTGTGTTGCAATAAACCTTGCCAAAGGGAAGAACCCTTGAGGCATCTCACAACCCACTTGGTAGCAAGAATACTTCCCTCTGAAGTAACATTAATAAAGCCTAGACCCCCCTCCTCCTTGGGCATAGTACAGACATCCGAGGGAACCATTGGCATACCTCTCTCTCCCCCATATATAGACCACAAGAAAGATTAAAGAATTTGTTCCAAGCATTTGACCTAGGTCCTACTAGGGAGACAAAAAGAGACATGATATGTGTGTAAAGCCTAGAGGATTCTCGACCCAACAGTTAGATTACAAAAGGAATATCCTTACACTGTCAGAAATGAAGCTCGGTCTGAAGCCTCTGAAGAGACCAATCTCACATAGCCACAGTTGTGAGACTGGTTCCGATTGGGATCCCTATATAGCGCACAATCACGCTAAAATAGATGTAATTCCACATAGAAGGAATCCAGGCTAGAGGGTTATCCAAGCCAACCAACCAAAACTAGTCTCTAAACCAGATATAATTCCACATAGAAGTAATCCAGGCTAGAGGGTTATCCAATCTAACCAACCAACCAAAACTGGTCTCTTGATCACTAACAATTGCTCCTAAAGCTACATAAAACAAGTCAAGGCAATCTCTTACATTCTCCACCGATTCCCGCTCCATTTGAGTTGAGAGCAGAGAGTCATCTACAAAATGATTACTTACCATTTTAGAGTTGTTAGGGACAGAAGTTACCTTAATCCTCCATTGAGCTTGGGCAGCCTCCAATAAATAACCTATAGCATTAGCAGCCAACACATGGATATAGGAGGCAAGGGGGCATCCTTGTTGAATCAAACGGTGAAGAGGGATCCAAGGAAAAAGTGAACTATTTGCCAAAGCAAAATCTATGGCATTGGAGAAAACTATGTTCACCATGGCAACATACCAAGACCGAAAACCAAGAAAAATAAACGTTTCTTTAATAAAGGACTTGTTACCACTTGAAAACATTTGGTTCCAAGGTAACTGGGGATAGTACACTGTCACCGCGTATGCTTTACCTGCTCTTCAGGTCAGTGCTTGCTAACCACAGGGGGAATCCCTAGATGACTTTAGGAGCCAAACTAGGATCAACAAATGATTAGTGAAATTTAAATCAAATTCACAACTCACTGTCTTAAACAAATCTGTGCATAAAATGCAAAAAACAATAATAGATGATTTAAGGACTGAAAAAATGCACGGAAAATGATGCAATCTTTATCTATGAATGAAAGGACAAAACCTAATGCAATTATGCTTTGAAAAACGGCACTAATAAAGTAACTAAACAGATTTTTCAACAAGCTGTAATTTGAATATTGTTGCTGAAAATGGCACAAAAACCAATGCAGAAAATTATATGGAGTTGGACACACAACCCAATGCAACTATAATGATTAAAACACACTTTTCTAAATGCAAAAAATGGAAAATACAGCAGCTAATTATGACTGTTTTTAGGAGTTTATAGGCTGTTTTTAATGTATTTTTTTGTATTCTTTTACTTTTACAAGTTTTTCTTTGATTTCAATGCACAGAAATTGAAAAAAAACATAAAGTTTCTCTCTGTTTCTGCGACAAAATGAAAATCACAGTGAGCTAATCTTGTTGTAATGTTCCTAAAATAGCATGGAAAATCACCTATATGCGTACTCTAATATGCCTAAGACGCAAAGTGTTCGTTGTTTGATATGAAAATTTGTTTAAAATGCAAAAAGCAAGAGATTAGAATCAATGACCAATGTCCCAAAGAAAAGGAAAAGATAGAAAGTGAATCAGGCAGAAGATAATTCAAGGCCTGCTCACTCAAGCTCTGTCAAGGATGAGATCAATAACACAAAGTCTAAGAAAATAGAAGTTCCACACACGAAAAACTTTTAGTAGTCGCCAATGAAATCCTGTGTTTTTATTATCAAAAGGTGTAGGAAGAACAAAGTTCTAACAAGTTTGGACATTAACATTCCAAGGTACAAATCAATTCTACTGAATAGGATAGTACTAGTCATGACCTAGCGAAATCAGTCACCACCATAGGTACTCCATGCTAGCTATCAATCTCAATCTCTGTAGGAAGAAGAAGCAAAGGAGAAGGGGAAGAACAAAGCAAAAGAGAAGAAGCTCAAGATCTCACACAGTAAAGTTCTTTTTTCTTCTCCTTGCTTGTTACAATATATAGAACCAGAATGAGAAAAGAATTAGGGAGAGAAAAGATAAGATAGAAAATAGAAGGAAAATAAAAATAGCAGTGTGTATGAAGAAACTACCACTCCAAAATAACCACCCATAAGATAAACTACACTTATATATCGTAAATTTCTTTTTTTAATGCACTCTTTTCATGCCTAAAATAGACCCTATGTATTTCCTAAGGAGAGAATCCCCTAAAATTAAGCCTTAAATTATGGGATAAGTGAGGATTAAAAATACTATGATGAGCTAGGCTAATTTAAGGAGAAACTTCAAAAATAGCGATGTAAGTTCCTCTAGGCCAAGCACTCCTCAGTTAAGGATCATATGAAATCAAAGGAGAAGGGGAAGAACAAAGCAAAAGAGAAGAAGCTAAAGATCTCACACAGTAAAGTTCTTTTTTCTTCTCCTTGCTTGTTACAATATATAGAACCAGAATGAGAAAAGAATTAGGGAAAAAAAAGATAAGATAGAAAATAGAAGGAAAATAAAAATAGCAGTGTGTATGAAGAAACTACCACTCCAAAATAACCACCCATAAGATAAACTACACTTATATCCATAAGATAAACTACACTTATATATATCGTAAATTTCATCTTTTAATGCACTCTTTTCATGCCTAAAATAGGCCCTATGTATTTCCTAAGGAGAGAATCCCCTAAAATTAAGCCTTAAATTATGGGATAAGTGAGGATTAAAAATACTATGATGAGCTAGGCTAATTTAAGGAGAAACTTCAAAAATAGCGATGTAAGTTCCTCTAGGCCAAGCACTCCTCAGTTAAGGATCATATGAAATCTTTCCATGACTCGACACTGTCTAAAAATAGCTAATATCTCCATGTGGGCCCATTGAGCTAAATATATACCATGCCAAAACACAACAGGTCCCTGAAAATTCAAAGTGTTTGGAATGGCCTTAAACCAAACACTGATGCTACTCACAATACTGGGTCCCCAAACGTCTGATCACCTGCAAAAAATATAGCACATCCTCGGAATCTAATGAAATTCACACCATAGTCAAATCCTCCAACTAGGTCCTCAAATATGTAATTAGATCAGCAATCAGACCACTCTCCAAAACTACAAAAAATAGCAACTATAAAAATAGAAATTGCTAAAAATAGCAGCTTCTCAAATTTGCCTAGAAACAGAATCCTGAGAATATCTCCCCAAAGGGTGTCCAAAACTATGATCAGATCATGCAAAATGTGACACCGCAAACTCACCCTGATCACACCCCCTTGGGGTCTTCAACCTCCCATACTCACGCTAAATACTACACTAAAACTATAAGTATGGGGCACCTACTTTGCTGAATCATTTATCCATATGTACCTCTGATATATCCTTCACGTGTCATTGTGTGAAAGTAACCTGTCAGAACATTGTCCAATCATTTATCCCTAAATAATAAATACACGTGATCATGTGCCACATTTGAAAGGCACTCAACAAACCATTGATGCTGCGTCAGCAAACCGACTAACCAATCCACCTCGTAATGTACTCACAACCCTTGATGCCGAATGGTGAAATCTGTAACAATGAGCTCCCCTCAAATGATATCCATGAGCAACGTACTTTAGATTAACACTTGAATTTATAAGGTCAAATCTGGTGTTAACAGGACTAGTGAATTATGTCATATGCTTTGTCAAAGTCTATCTTGAGAAACATGGAATGTTGATCTGTCTCTTTGGAACATTCCATTGCTTCCTATGCTAAGATCATTGTATCCAAGATAAATCCCTCTTGAACAAAACCTATCTTCTCCTATTTGATAACCCTCGAGGCTACTATATGAATGCGTAGAGTGTCTGCCTTAGCCAAATCTTATATAAAACACTGAGAGTGATGGGCCTCCAACCCTCGATTGAGTCTTTTCCCACTTTCTTTGAAATTATAATAATTAATCCTTGATTAACAAATTCTATTAGGGTACCCAAGGAGAAGGCCTTCTTGGCCATGCAACTTGTAAAATACCTTGGGTTTCCTAGGCTGGTACAAGGGAATTAGGTCAACCTGAAACAGTTAAATTGTGCAGTACCATACGGTTTTTCTACCAGCAACAGGGCACATTTATAAATATCCAGCATATGAATAGAATTAATACCGAATCCAGTTCTGTAGCAGAGAAGTACTAGCAGTAAACAGTTCCCCAAAACCAGCAGTAAACACTATCAAAATCAGCAGTAAAACATGTCCAAGATCAGCAGTAAGTCTAGCTGCCCAGAATTCTATGTTTAGCTTGTTATTAAACCAGCAGTAAAACCCTCTAAAGGCTGCTGTCACAACACAGGAGTACAGTAACCAACAGTTAAAGTAGACTAAACCCAGAAAATAGCATTCACTGTTCCCAAATACAGTAGTAGCCTTTTAATGGCTGCTGTTACAATTAAACATACATGACACACTGAGATAGTTAAAGTTGTTCCAGTCACTAATCTCTACAACCTGAATACTAAATAAAACCTGGAATCCACTGCAAGAGATGGTGTGGCTGTCCCAAGTTGCTGAACCAATCTCCAACAGTGTGAACAGGGGTTCGGTTCCCTTCCTTAGATCTTCAGTATGTCATCGACCTGCAGTATAAGGGCTGGTAGTCCGCCAGAATACCCCTTTCTTCGGTAAATCCCTGATTCGACCCCTCTCCCAGGTGGCCGTGCTAGCAATTAGGGCTCGTCCCTCTCCAGGACGCAAGGTATGAGGTGCAGCTCCTTCTTCAGGGCTGGAACAGTCTTTGCTGCAGCTCCAGGTACCCTCGGATTCCACCAAGATCACCTTGCCAGCCTTCCACAGGTCATGGACCCTCCTAACAGCACCCGGTTCCCTCCACTGATGCAACCGGTCCTCTAAAGAAAGCCACATGAACCTCAACAATCCTCTCCAGCAGAACTGTCCTCCAAAGGTTATGCTTCTGATGAAAAGAGTGACAAGGGTTGAGCTAGGGTGAGCAAGAGCCCACCGAAACTCAACAGAGACTGGGGATTTACCAACCCTCCAAAGGACTGAGGCAACCGCCTGCAAAAACAGAAGACAGAACTCCAAAATAATCCTTGTGTGTTCAAATGAGCCTCCTCCCCCTTATATAGATCTCGCCTTTTGCTTGCTTCCTTTTTTTTGGGTGACTTATCCCTCAAGTTAGGGTCTTTTTCCCTTTTCTTTACCCAATGGTGGTTTACCCCTTAGGTTGGGGGTCTTTTACCCCTTACTTTGCCCAATGGACACCTTTTAAACCAGTAACTGCCCTCCTTGTTCCCATTAAAGCCCCATGGCTCCCCTTTAGTTGGGGACTATGGCCTACGGGGAGCCCCCTAAGCCACTGTGTCCCTCCTCCAGTGGGGTCAAAGGGGAGGGAACATGACACAACTAATATCATTATCAATTGTATCCCGCACGGGCTTAAATAATTCCCAAGGAAGACTTACCATTCTTCATTGAGTAGAGAGTAGTGAGGAGTTCATCCTTGGAAAAGTCACCATTCGAACTATCTTTGTTAGCCACAAACATCTTACAAGGAATTACCTTGTAGCATGCATGTCTAGCCTCCTCTATCATGTCAGTGTCAACATAAGAAGAACAAATTCTCTGAAAGTGAAGTCGAAACATGTCCTTGACCATAGAGGAGTCTTCCTGCAATATTCCATTATCCCTATTGTTAAAATTAAGCAGCTGCAAGAGCCATTCTCCGGGAGGATGGCAAAGATCCTAGCTAAGATCTGTAAATGTGTTGAACCTGCACAAAATAGATCTAGCTAAACAATAATACACACATTTGCAGAGATAATTGGAGAAGGAAGAAGAAGGAGAGAAAGAATGAAAGAATTCTCATTAACCGTTATGAATAATGAATAATTTACACATGATATACTCTGTATAACTCAATGAGTTCGACTTGAGGTGAACCAAGTCACCATAGTGGTGGTCTAGAGTGATTTAGACACACACCAGCAGTTATGGGAGTGAACTGCCACCTATTCTAGTCTCTTAGGCAGTTACGGGAGTGAACTGCCACCTAGTTGAGTTAACTAGTCAACTAGTCTTCAGTTAACTAATTGAACAGAGAGTAGTGAGGAGTTAATTGAGAAAATGAAGGCTAATGCGCCACTCTGGTGATGATACCAAGGCAAGGTCGAATTAGCATGGTGATGATCCCAATGTTGCATGGTGATGATCCCAATGCAACATCTAAACTCAACTCAACTAGTCAAACTGAAGTGTGAACTGAAAGAGAATATTCTCCAGGTAGAATATTCTCTCCTAAAATATAGGAGACTGGATAATGACTAATTATGACTAATAAAAAAATAAAAACCTTAGGAAAAATAAATCCTAGGTGTGTGTGAAGTAACTCCAACACCCCCCCTGAACATCACTAT
>JASDQU010500773.1:55861-67864 GCA_032191745.1 Picea mariana | reverse complement strand
TTTGAAATTACACATAATTACTATAGGAATGATATCATGTAATATATATAATTAAATAAATAAACAAAAGATATTATGCAAAAATTGAAACAAATGAAAATGTTAAATTCAAAAAATTAATGTAAACAAATACCTGGAACAATCATTGTCAACATTATGTGCTCCCTCTTTATTGTCAACAATCATTGTCAACAACATTCTGCGGCATTCTTTTGCACAAAAATACCTTTTCGGAACTGTTGTTGTTATAGCAAGATTGTCACAACATCTTTAAATCGTCAAATATTTATAGTCCAATTTTAGGTCACAATCGTCACAATGGCGACGACCGTGACCTAAAAAAATTTCTTTTTTTTTTACCTATTTATTTGTCATTTTTAACGGTCAATTTTAACATTAGGTCATTCGTCGCTCTTGCGATGAACGTTGACCATATTAATTTAAAAAAACTAGGTGAATCACTCTTGCGACAAACATTGACCATATTATTCTAGTCAAATTACATGCGTCGAGATAGCAACGAATACGGGGTGGATTTAGAAAAAATGAACTTTTTCTCTTGCAAGTTGCGATGAAAGAGTACTTTCGTCGCAAGTGGTCATCGCAAATTTTTCAATATGTAGTAGTGCTAAATATTGAACTTTATTGAATATCCATTTTGTGAAAGGCTATTTGAAGGTATACATTGACAAATATCATAAAATGTAGGTTTGAGGCAACGAAGGTCTAAAGGAGCGAAAGTTTCAGAGCTGTAGAGAGTGAGATTGTTCCAGGGTTTTTGAGGTTATCCGTGAGTTGCAGAGTAGTTAGGGAACATACATCTATGGGTCATAGTGGAGGAAAGCACGGATACCCGCAAGCTGTCGAAAGGGAAATCCTAGATCTGTAGAAAGGGCAAGGAGGAGGATGCTTGTTCTAAGTTGTATGCTATGAGGAGAGACTGCATGTATGTTTGTCAGAGATCAGATACAACAGGGATACTGTAGAGATAAAGGTATGTTCATGGTTATGTTTTAATATTGTATCTTAGTGGTGTTGTGGAACTTGCTTGAGGCATGATTTGGCGAGGTTTGGTATATTCCCTCTTCGATGTATGGTATCTGTCATAGTAAATGTTTTGAGACAAATCTGTTGAAGAATATTGTTGGTGCATGTCTAACTGTTATTGGTATATCTTCTGGCACATTGTGAGAGGTCTTTGTTAGTAATCTTGGTATATGGTTAATACATGCTTGATGCTACATAACAGTGAGGATTTGGCACATGATTTAAAGTGAGGGCTTGTGGTATTTGGTTATGGATAGTGTGATTTATTGCTAGATAAATTTTGATGGTTATATTGGTATACATATTTGGTATATGGTTGAGGTACATGTTGGGTACATGTTGGGACATATAGTTGATAATGTTGGTATATCTTGATGAGTCATAGTTGATGTGTAGTTGACACATGATTGGTACATGCTTGGTAACTTGTTGGATGCACTTGCTGGTAGCATTATTGGCACTTGGTTTATGGATGATGTTGCATAGTACATCTAGTTGATGTGTGAGTAGTATTGGTTGATGCACATCCTGGTGATATTGTGCATATGGTTGAGAGTTGTTTTAGTGATTGGTACTGGTGATTCAATATAGTTTGGTTGATGAGATTATTGTTACAGATTGTTGGTACAGGCTGTTTGGTACAGGTTGTTTGGTACAGGTTGCTGGTACAGGTTGACAAGACAGGTTTTACAGTGACATTTTGACAGAAACAAAGAAAATAACAATGAAACTGGGAGGGTTATATAGTAGTCTGCGAGTTGCATAGAAGTGAGGCACATACACTTGCAATTTGCATTAAAGAAAGCCACAGAAAGCCACAGACATCTGTGTGTTGTACAATAGACATGTCACAGATCTGTAGGAAATATTTAAAGAAGGTTGGTATAGGTTGTGACAAAGTGTTGGTACAGGTTGAGAGTGACATAGTGACATTGTTAGTGGTTGATTCAGTGATAGTGGCAGGTTGTCTACATTTGGCATTAATATTTCAGGGTGGTTGGATGGGGCAAGGAAAGGGGTTTTTAGCCTCCTTCTAGTTGGTGTCAGAGAATCGGAGAGTTGGAGCCTGAGAAATAGGTGGTTGTAGCCACCTTCCAGTTGGAGTCGGAGAACTTAGGGGGTTGTAGCCTCCTTCTGGTTGGAGCGAGAGAATTAGGGAGTTGGAGCTTCCTTTGGGTTGGATCTTGAGAAACTAGGGGGTTGGATCCTCCTTCCAATTGGAGTTGGAGAATTGGAAGTTGATGCTTCCTTGAATGTAATTCTTGAAATATAAGAAAAACATTCTGTGTTTTTCTCCCACATTGGGTTTCCTCGTAAATATTGGTTTACTATGTATTGTGTTGATGTGTTTATTATTTTTTATTATGAGTTAATGGATGTTAATATTTATGATACAATAATATATTGATGATGAACTGATGAACATGGTTGAATAAGTTAAAGGAATATAAATTGTGGTTAAAAGTGGAACAATTGCTCGTTATTGATTCACCCCCCCTCTCAGTAATCCAACAATCTCCAAGTCTAAAAGAGATGTTGCAAATATTGGGTTGTTCATCCTTTCACATGTATCCATTCCTCCAAAAACATTAGTAGCACTTATGCCATTTTTTGGTCCTCTTTATAGTAGGTCTGATTACATGAATATTGTTAAATAAAAACATAACATTTTCATGTATAGTATGTGCATGGTCAATTATGCTTCTAGAAACTTTAATAGGAAAATCATATTATTGCACTCATGGGAACATTGTAGGGCTCATAAATAGTTGTAGGTCCTCATTATTTAGTGCAAATTATTCCTTTGAGGAACACTCCAATGAAAAAGGTTGTTTTTTATGAAAAGGAAGGCATCAAGTTTTTTTGGTGTGCATGCAATACGTAGTTTGTCTCTTAGTGACAAGTTTTTAATAAAATATAACTTCCATAGACCACCAACCACTCGTCAAAAATACCTTTCATTAAGTCTACCTTTAGATGTCCCCTCAGGGCGTAAGAAAAAGATGATTGAGTAATTGTATTTTTGGATTTTCAATTGAAATAATGTAAATGCATTACTTAATTTGACATTTGTTTTATAAAGTGGTTGGTTGCATGTTTATTATTGGGAAAAAAAATCCATGCTTCTAATAAATGTTTGGTATAACGTTTTAATATGATAAATGCATTGTGTTACTAATATTATCAATGTCATGTTCAATATTTTTACAATCAAGATTATGATAACGAACGAAATGTCTACCATATACTGTTGCACCCCACTATGATTTCAAATCAGGAGCTTTCTATTAAATGAGAACAACTCGAAGAGGAAGCATACCAAGCATGGTTGAATCAACCACCTATTCAATTCCCACTACGTCTCGAGTCACTAATTCAAAATATCTACTGTAACACTATTTATTCACATGTCGGGGATAAAGGAAATGATATAGAGGTTGGTATGGATGATTTCTTATGACATATCCAAGCCATGGAGGGAATGTTGTTACATGCATTACAAGAAAATGAACTAGTATATGATGTTGATATCGATGATACCTTAATCAAAAGCCTGAAATCTATTTCCACCACTCATCTCTTTAGATAGGGTCACGGTCTACCCAACTAGAGACAACAATGTTATTCTACAACTTGAAATCAATGTATGGTATATCGGATGAGTGTTTCTCATCATTTTTGAGGTAACTAACCATTAAGTCCCCTATTTTTTCAAGGAATCTTGTTACAAAATTTTTGGCAGCTAGATTTTCATGTCGATTTTATCGATGTTTAAAAACGTAGTTTTAATGGAATAAAATTTTCTATAGATGCCTCTTTTTTTCTGTGAATACTTTGATTATGATTTTGTTTTGAAAAATTCATTTGATTAGTTGTGTGTTTGATTTCATTTATTTTGTTAAATTTCTCATTTTTTTTGTTCAATTTCATGACCGTTTAAGCATGCAATTGAAACAAACTCGGTCTAGACACATCACACAGATTTTAAAGTTTCTCTATGTGAAATTGGATGAGTACCTAAGAGCACCTAATGATCTTAAGAACCTTAGAGGGTATCGAGCTTATAGATTTGTGAATGGTGTCTTTACCATTAGCATATGAGTTGATCACCTTTGAGGTATGACTTAGTCATTTTATTCATTTGAATTTTTTATTATCACCTACCACACTCACGATCGCTCATAAAACTTAAATTTGATATAACTTGAAATATGAATGCTATTACATTTTTTCATATCACAGTCTAATCCTTGTTGTACATGATTGTTAGCCATACTCTAAAATAATTACTCCCTCATCCTGCTGACTTAAACTCACACTCATTGCCTTGGTGGTGGTGCTTCGTTTGGGTTAGGTTGTCAATAGAGGAGGTGGTTTTCAATTACGCATGTCCTCTGGTTCAACATTCACTCAACAACCTGAGTGGTGGCTATGGTGGTCTCCTCCTGAAGCCTTAGTTATTGGGTCATCTTCAAAAATGCAGATCTTATCCTTCATATTAGGTGGTTTCAAACATACACCCCTCTTCACTACTCCTGCTGGTATACCCTTACCAAACCCATGGCCCCTGTGGTGAGGATAGAGTCGAATGGCTCATAAGCCTTGCTCTCCCATGATGATGCTATAGATGACCTTGCGAGCTTTGGGTGGGTTAATTTTATATGGTCCTTCAAAGGTTTTAACCTCAAAGTTGCTCAATCTTTTGCACAGACCTTTGATGGAGCTAGGGCCAAAATAGGTGATTTGTAGTTGGAAGTTAGTGAGGATTCAATTGCAGAAGCCACAAGATAGCCCCAATAAGGAGATCATTTGTTCAATAATCTCAAATTCAAAGGAATCCTTTGGAACCTGCTAATGGTTTCCAAGAGGTCACGCTACAATGTCAAAGGTACACCAATAGTTTTATTTAAACCTCGATGGCACGGTTTATTGTTGATACTCAAACAATTGGGCACCTGTGAGGGATGATATGGAATAGTTTTCCTATTTCATATTCGTTTTCTAATGGTTTTCTTAGGGTTTGGTTTAAATATGTCGTTCTACCTACTTAAAAGCCTTCAAAAAATGGCTAGATTTTACCAGAGGAAAAACCTTAATGCTCAATCCAACATATTTCATCATGGCCTGATTCAAATTTTGGTCATTTCCCAATTATTAAAGGCTGGGGATAATTGGCAAGATTTCATGGATAAGAATGGGTTTTCTCTTCCTAAAACCGTAATCGAATCACCTCTGCATTGCGATGAGCCCCCCAGCCCTTTCCTATCGGCTCCTTATCTGAGAGACTTTCATATTGAATTGCAAGGAAACCCTATGTCAATTACCAAAACCCCTGTTGTTTTCCATAAATCGTCTAGAGGAACACACCAGAGGCACGATTTGTTCCTAAAAAATCCTTAGAAGATGTGTTGGATAATTTGAAGGGCAATATTTTTGTTGTTCCTAATCGTGGGCAAGATTTTTGTTGTTCCTAGTCCTGGGCAAGATGTGGTCGGTTTAAATGAAATTAAAACAAGAAACATGGAAGAATTAAAACACATAGGGTTCCCGATATTTATTTTAAGAACAAAACATCTGGTCGAATCCTTTCCAGAATGCTGAGGAATCGACATCACAATCATGAAAAACCTATCCCTATTATTGATGTCGAAGACCGGGTTTCTGTTGATGATACCAGCGCTGAAGTACCCCAATATGATTTCGTTTCCAATTTACCTCCTTTTTTAAAGGAACAATAAGGTTTCTCGGGTATTCAATATGATCTCAAAAGGATCATGGAACAAGGTAAATCTCCCACTACAGATCAGACTCGTCCATTACCAAAATTAGAACCGATGTAAATCTCCCACTACAGATCAAACTCATCCAGATACTACCAAGATATCCCGTACTTACAGACGTAGTTGAATCAAGTGATCAATCAGAACTCGGTTCTTGAAAGGGAAAACGATGATCTCAAAGCTTGCATTAGATTGAATTCACACAAAGCCAACAAGCATTTCAAGAGATCAGGAAATGTGGTTATTAAAACTCCACCAATTTCAATGCTATTATAAACTCATATTTGTCTGATGTCTCTCTTTAAAATTTATAACTGGTAAATAGTTTTCTTGTAATTCACGATTTGATTTAGTTTGGATAATATATAAATTCGTTTTGATTTTTTATTTTTTTTAGACCAAAGATTTTGTATCTTGTATTTTAAATTTATTTATTTGATTATTTGTCTAATTTAGATTTTGTTTCCTTATCTCAGGTGAACAACAGGTCGATGTGCTATGATTAGTGGAATGAGTCATAAGTTGAGCGTACAATGGACTTGTAATTTTTGTTTTTGAAAAACAATGTTTAATGATGTAACTGTTTTGGATTGTAAGACTTCAACATAATTAATTTTTTTTGTTATTTTGTTTTAGTAAAAGATCATTTAAAAAGATCTATCTCTATCTTGCATGATATGAGGAACATATTGGGAACTTGTTTAAATAACACTGCTTGCCCAGTGATAGGGGAAATTCCTCCTCGACCATATGATGGACTTATTTTTTTGAAACTGTATGGGATACAATTTACTCTTTGGCTTTCGTCCTTTTGTAGACCGTGAAATGTTTTCATTGTCTTCTCATGTAATTTCGGGATGTGAAGTGTTATTTGTATCGAACTAGATTTAGTTCGTTCTGCATATAATATTTCATGTTATGTTTTTCTCTACGTGGTTCATTATATTTTGGTTATGTTGAATCATGTGATTGTTCACCTATCCAAGCATTTTGAGTTTACATCTAATGTTAGGTAGCTGGTAATACCATTTACTGAGGGTTGGAATTTCTTTCATTTTCAGTTATTGGACATTATAAAGTCACATGATATAAAATCATTTGTCTTTTTGTCATCATAGATTCGCTCCGGAATATAAAAGACTTCTTTGAGTTTTTTCAGGAAGTATCATTCTTGATTTTTTCATAGATTTATACTTGACACATGTTAAGTGGAGCTTATACAAATACAAAGAGATGAATCTAGCTTAGTACTGTTGATCAACGTAAGGTTAGTTAATTTATTATTTATTTAATTTGTTGATTTGTGAATGAATAATGATTGCATCATTTAAACGTTAAATGCTTTGTCCATTATCCTTATATCATTTACAATCTTATTCACTCATTGTTCATTAGTTTGTTTGTTGTAGTACTAGAATAGTTTTGTTCATTTTTAATCTTGTTTAGATCCATTAGTTTAAAACAATTATTTTCACAAGGCTTTTCTTAAACCTTGTAATTGTATATATCTATTGTACATAATCATTGTTATTTAAGAAATTGTAATTAATGTAGAATTCTACCTTTAGTTAGTTCACATATTTTAGTTATTTTAGAATCCTAGTTGGCTAACGGAGCCATAAAACCCGTCAGGGGATATTATTGCAAACGACTTTGGTTAAATAGACAACCCTGGTCCGGATCTTCCCTTCTCGTTGACGATGTGTCATAAACACTCGTCAACAAATGGCGCTAGAAGGAGGGCCTGAAAGTCATTGATGGCATGAGGAGGTCGTAGGACTCCCCCAAACAATCGTTCTGCTATCATGACGCGTAGTCGCTCAGACCCTAACATTACACTTGACCCAAATACTACCTCAGAAACTACTCTTGACATTCCCGTCGAGCCAATGACACCAGTTCCTCAAAGGATTGATGTATATGAAATTGTTCGCCAGTTGATTTCGAGAACTCAAAGTGCTTTGTCCTGAATCAGACAGCCTGGTAGACAACTAAATCAACCCCTTGATTTCACCAATCTATAAGAACAACCTCTTGACATTGGTCTGCCCGATAACACATTAGGCGGTAATATCATTGATCCTTCTGAAGAACTAATCCTTGGTTATAAGGGATCTAGTCTCCCACCACCCCCACCTGGTTCTTCTCCACCCTCTTCAAGAGAGGAATCCTTGAACGAAGGCAGTTCTTCATTTGAACAATCTCAACATTCAAATCCACCCACTCCCATGGAAAACCAAAATAATCCAGCCTGACCTTGGTTCGATCAAGATGTCGTGGCAGTACCTGGACCCCAACACCCACTGCCCAAACATTGGGAAAAATGGCTACCCAAATTTGACCCAGATTCAAAGCAATCAGCTTAAGATCACATCAAGAAATTCATGTTAGTTTTTAGGCTCCGAAGTGTCAAACACGAGGATGTCATGTCCAGGTTATTCCCCTACACTTTTGAGGGGAATGCCTCAACCTAGTATTTTGTGCAACAACCTCAAACCATCGTCTCTTGGGACAAGTTTGAAAACTTCTTTCTAGAAAAATTTGGAGATGATAAATCTCCAGAAGTCCTAGTAATGGATCTTTCTAGTATGAAAATGAACCCTAAAGAAAAAGTTAAGGATTTCAACTAGAGATTTCTTATGTTAAAAAACAAAATCCCTGTAGATTCGATGCCTGCAGAAAACTTGATTGTTGCATACTATACTAAGGCCTTGCATAACAATATAGCTATATGGTTTAAAAGGTCCAAAAGGAACACATTACTAGAAGCCTTCGAGGAGGCAGTCCTTATCAAGAAAGATATTCTGAGTTTAAAATATAGTTCAAATAGTGAGGCTGAAACAACTTCTTCTTCTAAAACGAAAATAGAAATTCTCATTAGACCTCCTCAAAGTAAATATCAACAAGAAACATTAGACTTGGAAAGTTTGTAAAAATATTTTCAGAAATTATCCAATCAGGTCATAGACTTAAAAATATCCTCTGAGGATTCATCTACAATTAAATGAAGTTTTAGGCCACCTTTCAAGAAACCTTTTCCTCCAAACCAACAAAACCTGACCACAGAAGGTCTGAACTTTGAAGGAATACAGTACGCTTTGCAAGCAATACTGGAAGCACATGATAACATTGTTTCTATACCTCTTGAAAATCAAGATGACACCGACGAAGAGGAAACACCTGATGAGGAGGACGCATCTCCTCCTGTTTTCGGACATTTGTCGGACAACATCTTTCAAGCAAATTTTGAAATTGTCCATCCTTATAACACTCGAAGTAAAGTAAAAAACAAACTTCCACCTGAAACAAGTAGGAATATGGTTTCCAAACAACCAAAACGAATTGAAACTAAACAAAACCCTGTTGCCACAGTTTTTGAATATGATTTGGTTGAAGATCTTAAAAAACTAAGGGCAAATATATCGGTTTTTGAATTACTTAAATTCCCTCTTATCCTACACAAAATGCTCCAAAGTATAGCTGAAAATAATAAAAAGAATGAATCTATCAGTAAGAAATAAACAGAAAGTGACTCAAATAAAACAAAAGATGTCTCCGGTAAAAAATCATCTGAAAATCAGGATAAAAGGGACATATCAGAGAAAACTGTAGGAAATTTAGATAAGACTATTTCAGGTACAACCATAAAAAATCAGTAGAATTGTGTTGTCTCGTCACGAAAAAATGTACCTCCTTTTTTATTAACTTTTGAAATTTTCAACAGAAATGTACATAACTACATAGTTGATTTAGGCGCCTCATCGAATGTAATGCCTCTACTTGTGTGTCAGAAAATTAATGTTGAAGTAAAGCCTTCTTATTTAAAAATCATTCAGTTAGACCGAACTAATGTCAAGGTCATTGGTGAACTTAAGAATGTATTGATAAGGTTGTCATCAAACCCTAAGGTTCACCAAGTAATTGATATAGTTGTTGTTGACATTCCTGAAGTTTATGGTTTATTTTTTAGTAGAGATTGGTCAGAACAGTTAAATGGATATTTTGCTTCAGATTGGTCTCATTTGTGGCTGCCAGAAAATGGAAAACCTAACAAGATCAGAATAGTTAGAGAACGTTACCTCAAGTACACTATTATAGATTTAAACAATCCCAATGAGCCTTTTACTACTGCTGCAAATACAATTGAGGCACAGGGAATGAATATTTTTTTTGGAAATTTCATGACTGAAATATCCTTTATCACCGACCCAGAACAACAATCTGAAATATCGACCTATACTCAGATGGAAACTCTTGGAGGTACACTAAACATTGCTGATGACAAAGAAATCCAGTCATTATACTTTGATGGATCTAAATCCCGGGAAGGGGCATGCGTTGGTTGTGTATTGATCGATCCCAAAGGTAATAAAACATATATTTCTTGTCAATTGGAATTTGAATGTACTAACAATACAATAGAATATGAAGCACTTCTACTAGGACTAAAGAAGGCATTGGATCTTGATGTGAAAAACTTGGTAGTATTCGGTGACTCTGAAATCATAGTCAAGCAGGTAAGAAACACGATACATTGTTTATCATCGCATTTGAAAAACTACCAAATCGAGGTATGGAGTTTAATACATAAATTTCTCACTTTTAATATAAATTCCATTCCTAGGTCAAGTAATTCAGAAGCTGATTTATTAGCTAATGTTGCCTCAAAATTATTTCCTGCTGAGGGTCTTTCTCCTAACAGATTCTCAGTTAAATTGTTGTTTAGGCCATCGATTCCTGATAACATCACAAATTGGCGGGTGTTCGATGACGATCAAAAGATCATCAATTTTCTGCATATGGAAGACACTTTCCAAGATGTGGTAATCGATGAAAGCACCCACAATGAAAACCTCCAAGATTTCACGGTAATATCTGACCCTCATTCTGCGAAAGTATCATCCGAGATGGTAAACTCTATCCCCAAATCTATTGTTAGATTAGAAAATTTTTATGATTTACATGACAATTTTAGAGGGGTATTCAATTGCAAAATGAATAGCTCCTCGTTATTGTATGAAACTGTAAATTTAGGGACGCAAGATAATCCTCAAAGTATCAATCTGGGAAAAGGGTGTTCTGAACAAGAGAGATCTGCATTCATAAAATTGTTCAAAGAATTCAAAGATGTGTTTTCTTGGAAGTGTGATTATCTAAATTTTTTTGATCCAAACATAATACAACATGTAATTCCCATGAATCCCCAAACCCAACCTTTTCAGCAAAAATTGAGAAAAAAGCATCCTAAATTAGAACCCACAGTAAAAAGGGAACTCAAAAAATTACTGACCGCCAAGATTATTTTTTCAGTCCGGCATACTCAGTGGGTATCCAACTTAGTCCTAGTAAGGAAGAAAAATGGGGAAATTTGACTTTGTGTTGACTTTCGTAATTTAAACCGGGCCACTAATAAATACAATTACCATGTTCCCCCAATGGAACAAATTTTGCAACAAGTATCTGGTTCTGAAAAACTAGCCTTATTAGACGGTTTCTTACGGTATAACCAGGTCCTTATGTTTCCATCAAATAAGATGAAAACCACTTTTCATACCCCATGGGGCACCTACGCCTATAGAAAAATGACTTTCAGATTGATCAATGTCAGGGCCACTTTCCAGAGGGCAATGGACATTGATTTTCGGGGCCTTATCAATCAGTCAGTTGTTGTCTACCTGGATGATGTCACTGTCTTTTCGAAGAACAAGAAATATCACCTATCTCATCTTAGGGCTGTGTTAGAAAGATGTCGCAAATTCAGTATTTCACTCAATCCTAAGAAATCAGTCTTTGCAGTAGAGCAAGGAAAATTACTTGGATTTATAGTCTCTAAAGATGGAATGATAATTGACCCCGAATGAACCGAAGCCATTTCCAACCTTCCCCCACCTTCTTCCAAAAAGGAAATGCAATCCTTTTTGGGTAAAATTAATTTTTTCAAACAATTTGTTCCAAGTTTTTCTGAGATGGTTAAACCTCTACAAAACCTGATCAAAAAGGATGTTCTGTACAAATGGGGATCACAAGAGAATCAAGCTTTTAATTCCATTAGGAAATCTATAACCGAAGAACCCTCCTGGATGAGTCCTGATTTCTCTTAGGATTTCACATTGTATACTTTTTCTTTTGAAAGATATTATGTTGTTGTGCTCACACAGAAAAATGTTGAAAACAA
>JASDQU010500773.1:39601-54129 GCA_032191745.1 Picea mariana | reverse complement strand
TGTTCTGTACAAATGGGGATCACAAGAGAATCAAGCTTTTAATTCCATTAGGAAATCTATAACCGAAGAACCCTCCTGGATGAGTCCTGATTTCTCTTAGGATTTCACATTGTATACTTTTTCTTTTGAAAGATATTATGTTGTTGTGCTCACACAGAAAAATGTTGAAAACAATGAGATACCTATTTCATTTATGAGATCCACCTTTAAAGGAGCATAATTAAATTACCCCGCAGTGGATCAACAAGCATATGCTTTGTTCAAAGCAGTTAAACATTCCAGATCCTACCTTTTGAAATCCAAGATAAAAGTCGTTGTCCATTACCCTGCTGTAAGAAATCTGTTACTGCAGAAAGAGCTAGGGGAGAAAAGTGCAAATTGGATGACATCCCTTAAGGAGTATGATCTTGAAATAGTATCGACACAAATTGTTAGAGGTCAAGGCCTTTGCAAATTGGTAGCTGATTCAGTTGAAAAATCAGAAAATCAAATAAACACATCAATTGCAAATCTACATAACGAAACACAAATTTGTTGTACACAAGCTGTGTCTAATTCATGGTATGATAATATAAAATTTTATTTGCTGCATGGAACTGATCCTCGTAACCTTGATCCAAAAAATAGAAGAACACTGAGGCTTAGATATGCATCTTTTCAATTAATTAATGATATACTATTTCAGAAGAATTTTGACGGTGTTTTTCTGCGTTGCCTATAAAAAGAAGAATCCAAAAAGGTGTTAGATGAACTTCATTTCAGCTATGTCGGGGGTCATTTTGGTGGAGATAAAACCGCCCAAAAAGTACTTAGGGCTGGATACTATTGGCCCACTTTATTTAAATATGCTCACACTTTGGCCCGCAAATGTATAATCTTTCAAAAGGCTGTAGGACGAGTAAAACATGTTGCTTTCCCTTTATAGCCTGTTATGGTAGACACACCATTTCAGCAGTGGGGCCTAGATATTATAGGACCAATTAATCCACCTTCTTCACAGCAACACAAGTACATTCTTACGGAAACAAATTATTTTACAAGGTGGTCTGAGTCTTTACCATTAAAGGTAGTCAACACGAGTCAGGTAGTTTCGTTTTTAAACTCTCATATTATCACTCGTTTCAGAATACCAGAGTGTTTAGTTTTCGACAATGATTCTTATTTCTCTTCCTTGGATATGAATGTCTTTGCTTTAGAAAAAGGGATTAAGCTAAAATACTCTACCAGCTATTACCCCCAAGGAAACTGTTTGTCCAAGTCAACAAATAAAAATATGATCAAAATAATAAAGAGAACAATGTCGAAAAATCATAAAAATTGGCACAATGCGTTGTACAAGGCACTTTGGGTTGATAGAGTCACTCCAAAAGCTTCCATCGGTAATTCTCCTTTCTTCCTCATTTACAGAATATAATCCATCCTTCCTCTACACGTCCTTCTCCCTTCTCTACAATTATCACATAAATTTCACGAAGAAGAATGTCCCCCTTTAGAGACACTTTATTAAAATTAGAAGAAGTAAGGACACAAGCAAAAACAAAATTAGATCAACATCAACAAATTGTCAAAAGCTGGTTTGATACAATTTCATCCTCAGAAAGAAATTTTAATGTAGGGGATTTAGTCCTCAAATGGTACAAAGCACACGATAATAAAGGAGAACATACCAAGTTTCAAAACCTATGGCTGGGGCCTTTTGTCATTTCTGTAAAATTGGGTCCTAGTTCTTTTCATTTACACAACTTAGAGGGAAATCCAAACACTTTTCCAGTGAATGCCCAATCTCTCAAGAAATACTTCACCTTAGCAAATCAGATTTACCTCCCTGTAAATATCTTTATCTTACGTTTTTCTTTTGTTTTATTTTTATTTTTATTTTTTATTTTTTCATTTATTTTTGGTTTTTGTGTTTCCTTAATAAATTATGTCCGAATCACCACTCATTATTGAATGAAATTTAATCATTCACTAACAAAAGTTGAAATAGTTCAATGCATCTGCACATTAATTTATAAACTCGGATCAATTATGATGAGTCTTTTCCAAATCATTGTTCCTAGTTTTTGTGGAAGTCTCAGGGAAATACGACTATCTTTAAAAATTCTTACGTCGTCCCAGTTCTATTGAGATCAAATCAAAGCGCTTCCCCATTCCTGAGATGATTTCTTGATTGAAATATAAATGTCCAAATCATGATGAACATTATCAGTTCTCAAAGAATGAAAAACAATATTAATGATCAATCCTATAACTGCCTGGCTGAGAAATCTTCAGTATCACCCCCGCTCTCTTGTTATCATGAAGTTTTTGAAAATTTAATAAACAATTATAGAGAGTTGAAAGAACTTTAATGTGTGGGAATTGTGTGTAAACCCAATGGGATACTGAAAAGGTCTGCTGGTAGCAGGTAAATGCAGACATGATACCAAGACAACTTCGTCGGGGTACTGAACAGCCCTGCTGCCAGCGAAGCAATGTCAGTTTTAAGATCCTCATGTATGTTTTTAAATTGATCGGATATCAAGATATTTTTATCATAGATGGATGAATTTTGGATGGGATCAAAGTACTAGAGAGGGTTAAATGACATCCCTGCCGAGGCTATAAACGCTTGTTGATAGCAGTGGCCCTGTCAACGATATTGGAGTTACTTGTATAAATATCGTTACCCCTTTGATTGAAACAAAATTTTCGATTACAATTTTTGGACAGAGCTTTATTCGATGGTATGACTCTGTTATTTTTCTGAGTTAATGTCAACATGCTTGATCTGTTTCTTAAATTGTTTTTAGTAACTATCTGATTTATCTTTTCCCTGATATGAAGATCTGATGATGCAGAGATAATTGCTTTGCCCAGCGTGTCGCCATTGTTGGAAGCCATATTTTCATGTCGATTTTATCGATGTTTAAAACATAGTTTTAATGGAATACAATTTTCTATATCTACCTCTTTGTGTCTGCGAAGACTTCGATTATGATTTTGTTTTGAAAAAATCATTTGATTAGCTGTGTGTTTGATTTCATTTCTTTCGTTAAATTTCTCATTTTTTTTGTTCAATTTCATGACCGTTTAAGCATGAAATTGAAACAAACTTGGTCTAGACACATCACACAAATTTTAAATTTTCTCTATGTGAAATTGGATGAGTACCTAAGAGAACCTAATGATCTTAAGAACCTTATAGGGTATCAAGCTTATCAATTTGTGAATGGTGTCTTTACCATTAACATATGAGTTGACCACCTTTGAGGCATGCCTTAGTCGTTTTATTCATTTGAAGTATAGATTATCACCTACTACATTCATGATCACTCATAAAACTAAAACTTTAATATCACTTGAAATATGAAAGCTATCCCATTTTTTCATATCGCAATCTAATCATTGTTGTATAGGACTGTCAATCATGCTCTAAAACAATTACTCCCTCGTCCTGTTGACATAAACTCACACTCATTGCCTCGGTGGTGGTGCTTCATTTGGGTTAGGTTGTCAATAGAGGAGGTGGTTTTCAATTACGCATGTCCTCTGCTTCAACATTCACTCAACAACCTGAGTGGTGGATATGGTGGTCTCCTCCTGAAGCCTTAGTTATCGGGTCACCTCCGAAAATGCAAATCTTATCCTTCATATCGAGTGGTTTCAAACATACGCCCCTCTTCACTACTCCTGCTGGTATACCATGACCAAACCCATGGACCCTATGGTGAGGATAGAGCCAAATGGCTCACAATCCTTGCTCTCCCACGATGACATTGTAGATGACCTCACGAGCTTTGGGTGGGTTAATTTTATACGGTCCTTCGAAGGTTTTAACCTCGAATTCGCTCAAGCTTTTGCATAGACCTTTGATGGTGCTAGGGCCAAAATAGGTGATTTGCAGTTGGAATTTAGTGAGGATTCGATTGCAGAAGCCATGATATTTCCCCAAGAAGGAGCTCATTGGTTCAAGAATCTCAAATTCGAAGGAATCCCTTGGCACCTTCTAATGGTTTCCAAGAGGTCGCACTACAATGTCAAAGGTACACCAATAGTTTTATTTAAACCTTGATGGCATGATTTACTGTTGATACTCAAACAATTCATCACATGTGAGGGATGATATGGACTATTTTTTCTGTTTCATATTCGTTTGCTAATGGTTTTCTTAGAGTTTGGTTTAAATATTCCATTATACCTACTTAAAAGCCTTCAAAAAATGGCTAGCTTTTACCATAGGCAAAACCTTAATGCTCAATCCAACTGATTTCATCATGGTCTGATTCAAATTTTGGTAATTTCCCAATTATCAAAGGTTGGGGATAATTGGCAAGATTTCATGGATAGGAATGGGTTTTCTCTTCCTAAAACCGTAATCAACTCACCTTTGCATTTCGATGAGTCCAACAGCCCTTACCTATCGACTCCTTCTCTGAGAGACTTTCATGTTGACTTGCAAGGAAACCTTGTGTCAATTACCAAAACCCCTGTTTTGTTTCATAAATCGTCCAAAGGCACACACTAGAGGCACAACTTTGGTCCTAAAAAATCCTTATAAGATGTGTTGGATAATTTGAAGGGAAAGATTTTGGTTGTTCCTAGTCCTAGGCAAGATGTGGTCGGTTTAAATGAAATTAAAACCAAGAAGCATGACAGAATTAAAACACATAGGGTTCCCGATATTTATTTTAAGAACAAAATATCTAGTCGACTCCTTTCCAGAATGATGAGGAATCGACATCACAATCATGAAAAACCTATCCCTATTATTGATGTCAAAGACTGGGTTTCTGTTGATGATACCAGTGATGATGTACCCCAATATGATTTCATTTCCAATTTACCTCCTTTTTTAAAGGAAGGAGAAGGTTTCTCGGGTATTCAATATGATCTCAAAAGGATCATGGAGCATGGTAAATCTTCCACTACAGATCAGAATCGTCCATTACCAAAATTAGAACTGGTGTATTGTGAGAGTTTTTTTGACTGGATCGAAAGATACTATCGAGATATCCCTTACTTACAGGCGCAGTTGAATCAAGTGATCACTTGGAACTCGGTTCTTGAAAGGGAAAAAAATGATCTTAGAGCTTGCATTCGATCGAATTCACACAGAGACAACAAGTGTTTCAAGAGATCGGGAAATGTGGTTATTAAAACTCCACCAATTTCAATGCTATTATAAACTCATATTTGTCTGATGTCTCTCTTTCAAATTTCTAATTGGTAAATAGTTTTCTTGTAATTCACGATTTGATTTTGTTTGGATAAAAAAAAAAATCGTTTTGAATTTTTTTTTTTTTTAGACCAACTACAATATCGAAGATTCTGTAGCTTGTCTTTTAAATTTATTTATTTGATTATTTGTCTGATTTAGATTTCGTTTCCTTGTCTCCGGTGAAAAACATGTCGATGTTCTACGATTAGTGGAATGAGTCATAGGTTTAGCGTACAATGGACTTGTAATTTTCATTTTTGAAAAACAATGTTTAATCATGTAACTATTTTGGATTGTAAGACTTCAACATAATTTTTTTTTTGTTATTTTGTTTTAGTAAAATCTTATTTAAAAAGATCCGTCTCTATCTTGCATGATATGAGGAACGGATTATGAAATTGTTTAAATAACATTGCTTGCCCAGTGATAGGGGCAATTCCTCCTGGACCATAAGATGGACTTATTTTTTTGAAACTATATGGGATACAGTTTACTCTTTGGCTTTCGTCCTTTTGTATATTGTGCAATGTTTTCATTGTCTTCTCATGTAATTTCGGGAAGTGTTATTTGTATCGAACTAGCTTTAGTATGTTCTTCATATAATATTTCATGTTATGTTTTTCTCTACATGGTTCATTATATTTTGGTTCTATTGATATCATGTGACTGTTCTCCTATCCAAGCATTTTGAGTTTACATCTAATGTTAGATAGCTGGTAATACCATTTACTAAGGGTTGGAATTTCTTTCATTTTCAGTTATTGGACATTCTAAAGTCACATGATATAAAATCATTTGTCTTTCTGTCATCATAGATTCGCTCCGGAATATAAAAGATTTCTTTGAGTTTTTTCAGGAAGTTTCATTCTTGATTTTGTCATAGATTTATACTTGACACGGGTTAAGTGGAGCTTATACAAATACAAAGAGACAAATCTAGCTTAGTATTGTTGATCAACATTAGGTTAGTTAATTTATTATTTATTTAATTTGTTGATTTGTGAATGAATAGTGATTGCATCATTTAAACGCTAAATTCTTTGTCCATTATTGTTATATCATTTACAATATTATTCACTCATTGTTCATTAATTTGTCAGTTATAGTACTAGAACAGTTTTGTTTATTTTTAATCTTGTTTAGATCCATTAGTTTAAAACAATTATTTTCACAAGGCTTTTCTTAAACCTTGTAATTGTATATATCTATTGTACATAATCATTGTTATTTAAGCAATTGTAATTAATGCAGAATTGTACCTTTAGTTAGTTCACATCTTTTCGTTATTTTAGAATCCTAGTTGGATAACAGAGCCATAAAATCTGTCAGGGGAGATTATTTTAAACGCATTGGGTTAAATAGACAACCCCGGTCTGGATCTTCCCTTCTCGTTGACGGTGTGTCATAAATGCCCGTCAATGAGAATGAAGGAAGAAAATGGTTGATTTTATTCATGCTTAATGACAATGTACATTTCTATTTCCCACTAATTGCATGTTACTAAAAGACAAGGTACTTTCGAGTGATAATGTATTGCTCGATAGCTACATAGAGGCAACGCAAATGTTGGGTGTTGGGTACATATCATACCACGCATGCTCGAATGAATTTATTCTATATAGAGATGAATATGCAAATAAAGACATAAGTCCAGAATGTTGGCATGATAGGTAACATAAATTAAAAAGAAAGGGTAAGGCACATGGTCCTCCTCATAATATATTGAGGCACGTGTCTATAATCCAAGGATTCAAAGGCTCTTTCATTGCAAACAATTATCTGTTTTGTAGGGGTGGCATGCCTCACATAGAAGTGAGCCAAGAGTTATATGAATCCCATTAGATTCAATAGCTATGAAGCATATAGAGGATACATGGCCTGATAAATTCAAGGATGAAGTATGGAGCCTACAATTAAGTATAGCCATTAATGGAGTTAACCCATATTTTCTCCAAAACACCAATTATTTTGTTTGGCTAGTGGTATTGATCAATAACAATATCCCCCCACAGTTGTTCGTGAAGAATGGATGTCTACCTCCAACCACTGATCGATGAATTTAAGAAATTATGGGAAGGGATACATGTATATTATGTATCATGACCCATCCTAATGGAGAGCTCTTTTACATTGTATGTCATATGCATGTACACCACACACGATTATCCAAGACTAGGATTTTTCTCTGGTAAGCATGTTGATTTATTTGTTTATATCTAGAATTTTATTTGGCATAGTTAATTTGTTGTAACTACCTTTTTGGCACTAATGTGCTCTACATAAAATAACATCGCATGTATTCTAACAAAAGGGTATCATGGATGTAAATATTGTGGACCTTCTATAAAGGCTAGGTGGTCCAACCACCTACGAAATCCAATGTACAACTTCTCAAGGGTATTCCTCCCACAAGACCACCCTTATAAAAGAGTTGCACCTGATTTCAATGGTAAACTAGAGAGAACCTCAAGACTTGAAATAATGAAACTAGTAGATTGGACTAGGGAATATGAGACAAGGAAGGAAAAATAAATGGAATAATTGTTTGAATCAAATGTGAAACCTATGTTTAATGATCTTGAATTTTTTGACACCTATGTTGAGAAAATTCCCATTGGGATGAAAATTAAATTTTTATTTTATGAGGTTCCATATTGGGAACATCTTAGGATTTCCCACTTACTATATCCCATGCATATATTAAAAAATGTTTCATATTCTTTATCGAGGAACACATCATTGAATAAAAGTGACACATTGGTTGTTGGGAGAGATCTTATTTCTTTGAATACTAAAAAGAGAAATTGGCCAAGAAAATAAAGTAGAGGAGAGGCTGGTCCCTCTTGGTCTTTTAAAGAAGGTGATGTCCCATGGATTTTGAATAAAGATGATATTTCTATGGTGAAGGATGTTATATCGGGTGTGAAGGAACCTTCTTTATATGGTTCGACTCTACGACGTTGCTTCACTATAGAAGGGAATTTGTCGGGGTCGAAATCACCATTTGAACCTTCTAAGGGTATGTACGTTGAATATATTCTTCTTATTCTATAGTGTCATTAAAAATATACTATGCACTCATAGTTTTATGGAAATTAAATATGCATGTGTCTATTTTGTTGTGTCATTATCCTTTTCTCGTGCAAGGTTGTGTGAACCATGACTTCCCCCAGGATCTATAATGTGACATATCAAAATTATATGCATTTGTATGCTAGATCACATCAAAAGGATATTCATATGAATAAAATTCCACGGTGACATCGAGAGATATATGAGATTGATTGTATTTTGAAAAGGAATCGCCCATGAGTTTTATGGACTTGCAATTCCATCTTCTAATTCACTTGCCTAATGAGGTTGAATTAGTTGGGGTGCTCTCATGTCGTTGGATTTTTTTCTTAGAGAGGTACATGAAAAAATTGAAGGGGTTTATTCGACAAAGGGAAAAACCAGATGGCTCTATGGTTGAGGGGTACATAGTATGCGAGTTGTTCTATTATGCTAGTGAGTACATCAAGAAAATTGACGGCACACCAGGGGAAGTGGTTTGGGATGACCAATGGGATGAGGACAAAAGGGAAGAGAAGCTACTCTGAATGAATGGAAAAGTGTGCATGATAAAGAGTAAGTCACTTATATTTTGTCAAATTTATACGGAGAAATTGTTTACATTGAAGTTGATAATATATATTTGATCTCATATTTTTCATTTCAAATTCTTGTATACATTGGCAAATTTAGAAATTGATGCCATCAATAAATTTGTTCTTTACAATGAGAAGGAAATGCAACCATGGGTTGCGTCGTATGAAGAGAAAAGAAGGAAATGGGATAGAGAGAGGAAATAATTTAGACAATTGAATGGTAGAAGCATGGCTTATCCTGATCATTTAAAAGAAAATATGCCAAAAATTTGTCCTAACATTTGGGTGTATGACTAGATTACATAGAAATATTTCATGTCTGATCATTACCCACATGAAGAAGAGTTGGATGCACTAAACATAGGCATCGGGTGCAACAACTATGTAATAACTTATCCAAGTACCACGTTCAATTTATAATATTACACATTTGAATTGTAAAATGTATTATGTTTTTATTAATGCTCGATTTACATGTGACATCGTCCTTTGTTCGCATTTTTACAGGTGCATTTGTTCCCATCTATATAGGAATATGGACATCATTTTTGCATTGAGGATGCCAATGATGGACACATCACATAAGATTGTGGAGTGGAGGTCAAGTTCGATCAATCTAGTTGTGTTATCCACCATGATCAAAACCTAATAGAAGGGAAGTTAGGATACATTGGAAAGATAAACGAGATCATGCAAGTGAATTTCTCATCTTTTCAATGTGTTATTTTTAGTTGCAAGTGGTGGGATACCTTTGACTGGACAAATGTAAATGAAGATCGTGATAGTGGACTAATATGTATGTCTATTGGTGGTTCGTACTGAGACATGATTCAATATCAAAACATATTTTTGAGAACAACAATGTTATAATGCCAAGCAAGGAAGTTAATCAGGGTGATGGCAATGAAGACTGATATGTAAATGTTTTGTTTTGACATTTATATTGTGGATGTGTCATTTTATTATGGGTATCTATAATTGGCTAATTATGTTTTTTTCCTTCATTTTATAATGTTGGATATGAAAAGTTAACAACCACCATATTGAAAATACATTAAATAGTACAAACATAAATTGTGGTTTTGATATATTTTTATTGTCATATCTATTGTTTATTATAACAATTTATGTTGTATTATATTAACATATGTTTATGTTAACTTTTGAATTACTAAGCTTTAATTGAGATGTCACAAAGTTGACAACATATTCATATAAAATAGTAGTAAAGATATATTTTAAAGTATATTTTATTTTTAAAAATGATGATATTAAAAAATAAAACCTTCAATTTTTTATTGTTTGAAAAATTCAAAATTCAAATAAATATATACTTTGATGGAACTTCTAAGGGAAATTCCAACAAAATAACTTCTTGCAACATGTATGAGTTGTGGAATCACACTTGTGGTGTTGGCATTACCAACATGGATGAGATTCCCAACCTTAACTAGTATAACTATCATGGACTTCACCTATTCCACTCCATCCTTTAGTTTTCTAAACATATAAACTTATATTAATCATTCTTTTTACATTCTCCTTGAAATAAGTGTCAATAAAAGAAGGAAATGGAAATTCTAAAAGAGTCTTTTCTAGAGCCTAGTCACAATTAAGAAAAAAATTATTATGTATTAGGTTTTCATTGATAAAGTAATAATACAACTTTTACTAGCCAAGTTGTTACCATGGAAAAAAAAGATTTATATCTTAAAAAAACAAGGAAACCATCATATAAATCATGGACAATTAATACACTTACCAAAATAAGTGACAAGTGATAACAAAATCAACAAAACATTACACATGCTAATGCAACAATAAAATCCTTTTGTTTATTGTGAATATATTGATGCATATACAGTCATGTTAGATAGAATCATTCCATAAAAAATGGAGACTAAAATGGGGACTAAGTTCTATAATATCTACACAGAGACTTTTGTTTATTTTATTTGATGAGTTTTATTAATATTTTTATATTTTTAAATAATAATATAAAATCAATTTATTTAATATTCTTTTAACCTTAACAAATTAATTATTTTCTTCATTAACCAAATCTAATACTTACATTTCCTTATGAGGAGATTCACAAAGTTGGTGGTAGTGTTGAACAACTGAGAGGGGGGGTGAATCAGTTGTTCCCGTGCTTAAACAGTTATGCTTCTTTTAAAATATTTACAAGGCACTCAATGATGATCACAATAATGCAGGGAAATAAACAATGGCACATTCAACATCAGTCACATATATGAGAAACATAGAGATAGATATTTCCCAAGGAAACCCATACAGGGTAAAAACCTCTTATTCTTTATATGATAAGTATTATTTACATTCTTTACATTATCATACATATGAGCACCAACTCATTGTGATGCTACAACCTTTGTTTTGCAAGCTACAACTTGCTGAGAGCACCAACTCTCTATTTTTCTCTAGCACCCACTAGAAGGAAGCACCAACTCCCTGGTTTCTCTAGCACCAACTGGAAGGAAGCACCAACTCCCTGGTTTCTTTAGCACCAACTAGAAGGAGGCACCAACTCCCTGGTTTCTCTAGCACTAACTAGAAGGAAGCACCAACTCCCTGTGTTCAAGCCCCCACTTGAACCTCTGAGGACACCAGTCCTCCCTAGCACCTCCCAACCACCCTGAATTATGAATATAAAATACTAAAACCTATTACAATGATATAGTGTTCAATAACAGCTTACCAGTCTCATCACTGTTCTGCAAGATTTTGCTACTCAGACTTCCTCACTATCTTATAGCATGCATCCGCTGCCCACTCTGTTCTTCTGCTTTTTATGCTCTGTGCGCCATGTCCATTTATTGCATAGTTCTTCTTGTCTTCTATTCAACTGTTGCACTCTACTCCTTCTTCACGCATGAATCACCTGTAACAACAACATCAATAACCATCGCAACTCCAACAACAACAACAACCCCATCTCTTCTCTGTATCGTGTACTTATAGCTTCTGTGCACCTTGTGCATGCAATGCGTGCAGTACCTCTACATACTCACACTGCACCGATATCCTCCACCTCTCCAGTGCTCTTCCTGATCATCGCAACTCTTCAGCTTCTCTGGTGGTTCCCACCACGCGTCTTGCATCACTGGGTGTTATGCTGAGATTCCTTTTTCTCTCTGGCAATTGAGACTCTTCATATTCTCTATTACAGTCGAGCTCACCCTCTTCTGTTTCAGTTACAGACTTCAACGCTCATCCATTTGTCAATCCCCTCTAAGAATAGTCTTCATTCACTGGAAGAAGCTTGGAGACTCTTTAGCTCCTCTGGCGATCACACAGAAGTCTCTTTGAATCTTCTGGCAGAAACCATCAATGGTTTCTAGCAGTTACACTGTGAAGAGCAACATTAGCCCTCCGATTATGCTCAAATTCACCTGCACCATTGGATTGGCTCCATGCAATCTTGCATTCATTTTGTCATTTCGACATTCGACAATTTGGCATTTGGGTGACCAAGTGTCTCAACAATCCCAGTCGTGATCCCCGAAAAGGAGTTTGGTTTCTCTATCTCTTTCCTCCATCTCTCGATGATGTGACCAAGGGCTGTGACCACAGCCTTTATTCAACAACTGCATTTGGTAATTTCTCATTTCGACACTTTGACACTCCTGTGGTTATGTTTCTTGTCTCTCCAAGTCAGGATTCGCGAAACTCCGAAATGGAGTTGGATCAACGGTCCAGAATCTTGGTGTATTGATGGTCCAGATCTTATCATGAGTTTGCATGTCACAATTCCTGTGATGGAGGATCTCGTCACTCCAAGTCGTGATAGGCGAAGCTCCGAGATGGATCTCAGATCAACGGTCCACGTTCTTGGTGATCCGACGGTCCTGATCTTTTCACGATCTCGTATCTCGTTGTTCCTTAGTTGGAGGTTCTCGTCACTCCAAGTCGTGATAGGCAAGACTCCGAGATGGAGTTAGATCAATGGTCCAGAACAAACCTTGATATGACGGCTAAGATAGTTTCATGATTTCGCATATCGGGAATTCGAGAGGTTAGGGAACCCTGTCCCTTTGACTTTCCAATCAGCGACATGACGATATTTCGCCATGTGTCCTATGATTCGATGGTCCAGATCTAATATTGATTCAACGACTCAGATCATATCGCAATTTCGACATTCTTGTTGCAAAGTGTTTCGACACTCCAACTTCCGGTATTCGAAACCTTGATAGCCAAAACTTCGAAATGGAGTTGGACCACTGCTTCGATATTGCACTTTAAAGAATGTGCAGGTTCTTCCTGATCCAACGATGGTTGGACCCTACGCTCGGATCTAACGCCAGAGATCTGTCCTCCATCTTTGCGCTCCTCCTGTCTGGATTCAGATCTAACGGTCATCAGGAATTTTGAATGGGATCCAACGATCAATGTCACTTCTCTGCCCAAGCTTACGCATCCTCCTTACTTAGAAGAATTTCTAAGTGTCAAAGGCCTCGACCTTTGATCTGCCTGAGATCCTGAGTACGCTATCTCTCTTGAGATTTGGCAATGAGTTAACCTCGTCCCTGGTGCACACCTACGCACTACGTGCGACTCTGCACTAATTTATGTTGTTGTTGTTTTTCCATCGATGCACACTCTGATCTTGACATCAATGACAAGCACACACTATCTGTAAAACATGCCAACAATCTCCCCCTTTGGCATTGATGGCAACAAAGGCACCTTTGTTCTTTTCTCCCCCTTTGACATCAATGTCAAAGAAAACACGCTCCCCCTGAGCTGTTGCATTAATTTTAGGAAGAATCAAATATGGAACCAATAGAGGACTCCCCCTAATAGGATGGACTCTCTTAGATGTGAGACAGGATGACACCCAACTTCTGTCTGAGATATTCAAATGGTGTCTTGGCTAGGGGTTTAGTAAAGATGTCTGAAATTTGTTCTGTAGTGGGAATGTAATGGACCTGAACAATCTGATTGGTGACCTGCTCTCTCAGAAAATGATATTTTATGGGAATATGCTTGGTCTTAGAGTGGAAGACAGGATTTTTAGACACACTGATGGCACTAGTGTTATCACAATGAATTGGGATCGGTGTAGTGTATTTTACCACCAAGTCTACAAGTGTTTGAATCATCCATAATACCTGAGTGCAACAGGTAGCAGCAACAATGTACTCTGCCTCTGTGGTTGATAAAGAAATGGAACCTTGCTTTTTACTAAGCCAGGCTACTAAGGAGTCACCCAAGAAGAATGCTCCTCCACTGGTGTTTTTTCTCTCATCAACACAGTTTGCCCAATCTGCATCTGAATAAGCAGTCAACTGAAGATTTTGATTCTGGGATACCACATACCATAAGTCATTGTTTCTTTCAAATACCTGAACATCCTTTTGACAGCTTGCAAATGACTCTGTTTAGGTGCAGCCTGTATCTTCCTACCATTCCTACAGCATGCATTATGTCTGGGTGAGGTGTTGTGATGTACAACATGATGCCTATCATTGATCGATATGACCTTTGATCAACATCAGGTGAATCATCATCCTTTCTTAATTTACATCCAGTTACCATAGGTGTACCCACAGGTTTAGAATCTTCCATTTGAAACCTTTTCAACATTTCTCTTAGATATTTTTCTTGAGAAATGAACATCCCTTCGGACCTCTGAGTAATTTGCAGACCAAGAAAAA
>JASDQU010500773.1:26747-39581 GCA_032191745.1 Picea mariana | reverse complement strand
TGCTAGATCACATCAAAAGGAGATTCATATGAATAACATTCCACGGTGACATTGAGAGATATATGATATTGATTGTATTTTGAAAAGGAATCGCCCATGAGTTTTATGGACTTGCAATTCCATCTTCTAATTCACTTGCCTAATGAGGTTGAATTAGTTGGGGTGCTCTCATGTCATTGAATTTTTTTCTTAGAGAGGTACATGAAAAAAATGAAGGGGTTTATTCGATGAAGGGAAAACACAGATGGCTCTATGGTTGAGGGGTACATAGTATGCGAGTTGTTCTATTATGCTAGTGAGTACATCAAGAAAATTGACGGCACACCAGGGGAAGTGGTTTGGGATGACCAATGGGATGAGGACAAAAGGGAAGGGGAGCTACTCCAAATGAATGGAAAAGTGTGCATGATAAAGAGTAACTCACTTATATTTTGTCAAATTTATACGGAGAAATTGTTTACATTGAAGTTGATAATATATATTTGATCTCATATTTTTCATTTCAAATTCTTGTATACATTAGCAAATTTAGAAATTGATTCCATCAATAAATTTGTTCTTTACAATGAGAAGGAAATGCAACCATGGGTTGCGTCGTATGAAGAGAAAAGAAGAAAATGGGATAGAGAGAGGAAATAATTTAGACAATTGAATGGTAGAAGCATGGCTTATCCTGATCATTTAAAAGAAAATATGCCAAAAATTTGTCCTAACATTTGGGTGGATGACTAGATTACATAGAAATATTTCATGTCTGATCGTTACCCACATGAAGAAGAGTTGGATGCACTAAACATAGGCATCGGGTGCAACAACTATGAAATAACTTATCCAAGTACCATGTTCAATTTATAATATTACACATTTGAATTGTAAAATGTATTATGTTTTTATTAATGCTCGATTTATTAGACATGTGACATCGTCCTTTGTTCACATTTTTACAGATGCATTTGTACCCATCTATATAGGAATATGGACATCATTTTTGCATTGAGGATGCCAATGATGGACACATCACATAAGATTGTGGAGTGGAGGTCAAGTTCAATCAATCTAGTTGTGTTATCCACCATGATGAAAACCTATTAGAGGGGAAGTTAGGATACAATGGAAAGATAAAAGAGATCATGCAAGTGGATTTCTCATCTTTTCAATGTGTTATTTTTAGTTGCAAGTGGTGGGATACCTTTGACTGGACAAATGTAAATGAAGATCGTGATAGTGGACTAATATGTATGTCTATTGGTGGTTCGTACTGAGACATGATTCAATGTTATAATGCCAAGCGAGGAAGTTAATCAGGGTGATGGCAATGAAGACTGATATGTAAATGTTTTGTTTCGACATTTATATTGTGGATGTGTCATTTTATTATGGGTATCTATAATTGGCTAATTATGTTTTTTCCCTTCATTTTATAATGTTGGATATGAAAAGTTAACAACCATCATATTGAAAATACATTAAATAGTACAAACATAAATTGTGGTTTTGATATATTTTTATTGTCATATCTATTGTTTATTATAACAATTTATGTTGTATTATATTAACATATGTTTATGTTAACTTTTGAATTACTAAGATTTAATTGAGATATCACAAAGTTGACAGCATATTCATATAAAATAGTAATAAAGATATATTTTAAAGTATATTTTATTTTTAAAAATGATGATATTAAAAAATAAAACCTTCAATTTTTTATTGTTTGAAAAATTCAAAATTCAAATAAATATATACTTTGATAGAACTTCTAAGGGAAATTCCAACAAAATAACTTCTTGCAACATGTATGAGTTGTGGAATCACACTTGTGGTGTTGGCATTACCAATATGGATGAGATTCCCAACCTTAACTAGTATAACTATCATGGACTTCACCTATTCCACTCCATCCTTTAGTTTTATAAACATATAAACTTATATTAATCATTCTTTTTACATTCTCCTTGAAATAAGTGTCAATAAAAGAAGGAAATGGAAATTCTAAAGGAGTCTTTTCTAGAGCCTAGTCACAATTAAGAAAAATATTATTATGTATTAGGTTTTCATTGATAAAGTAATAATACAACTTTTACTAGCCAAGTTGTTACCATGGAAAACAAAGATTTATATCTTAAAAAAACAAGGAAACCATCATATAACTCATGGACAATTAATACACTTACCAAAATAAGTGACAAGTGATAACAAAATCAACAAAACATTACACATGCTAATGCAACAATAAAATCCTTTTGTTTATTGTGAATATATTGATGCATATACACTCATGTTAGATAGAATCATTCCATAAAAAATGGAGACTAAAATGGGGACTAAGTTCTATAATATCTACACAGAGACTTTTGTTTATTTTATTTGGTGAGTTTTATTAATATTTTTATATTTTTAAATAATAATATAAAATCAATTTATTTAATATTCTCTTAACCTTAACAAATTAATTATTTTCTTCATTAACCAAATCTAATACTTACATTTCCTTATGAGGAGATTCATAAAGTTGTTGGTAGAGCAAAAAAACATAAAGTCAATTAAAGCAAATCATGTATATTAAAATTCATTATTATTAATGATTTCGTTTTCATATTTAATAATTTAAATTCAACTAAATAAATTTAATTAATTATATATTTTAAATAATATATATTTTTAAAATATAACTATTATAAATTTAATTATGAAAAATTATTAATAATCTAATTTTAAGGTCACGACCAAGCCAGACACCAATTGGTGTATGAGACCCCCTTCTTTATGGGACAAGGGACCCCCTCCACACAACGATTTGACTGCTAAAGTCTACAGAGGTGTACATACCCTACCACCGTCTAGATCTGAACCTGTGACCTCCAAGGAGGAAACACATGTTCTTAACCATCAGTGAAAAAAAAAAATTCATAAGAGTAATTATTCAAATTATTATTTTTCATTCATTAACCAAATCCAATACATCTTAATACAAAATCAACGAAATACAATACAAAGCATACTTTTTTAATAGAATGTTCAACTAATACTTACATACTTTTAAATTTTTTAATAGAAGATTCATAAAGTTGGTAATGGAGTTGGAAATTGTAAAACCATTTCATTGAAAGTGTATAGATCAAAGTTTATTATTAGATATTCTTTATATTTAATAATTTAGACTTAATTAAATAAATTTAATATTTTTTTCCGGGAAAAAAAAAGCATCTTCATTTCCATAGAAAAATAAGTTACAATCCTTAGGTGCTCAGGCACAACTCAAAAATATTTTTTGATTAGTGTTGGAAATAGTCCCAACCTATTCTTAAAAACCTTCAGGAAAATAATTAAAGACTATGATGATCAACTACCAAAACAAAGTCAACATATGCAATATTGTCATATAGAAACTACCAATCAATATATGAGCTATCCCATTGGGACTTGAGCTCTCCATTTACATATAATTCCAATTGCATATGGTTCTCAGTTAAATGTAATGGCCCCTTTGAGAATTCATCAACGGTAGTATTCAACTCTCTATAAATGTGAGAAAAGGACAATTCTTGAACTTTAGTAGAAGTATAGAATTTCATATTTTGTCTCAAAGCTTCCAGTGCTACATTTTATATATGTAGTTGATTATTCATCCACCCAATAACCGGTTTTGAATCTCTAAAGACCTGCAATCCTTGCACACCCTACACACCCTTCTAGGTAGCTAATTTGAGTAATGTCATTAAAGATTTTAGCTCATCAATGTTATTGGTCCCATCTCCCACATTTTCCTTACCATAATAGCAGTGCAATTCCATCAAGTGCAGTACAAACCCAAGTCCACACTTACCTTCCTAAAAAGTGCCATCAAAGAACCCCCATGCCCATTGTTTATTATTTAGGGCTTCACTCATAATCCTTTCCTTTTTTTTGGCTTATATCTCACCAGTAGAGCTAAAGAGTGTTGTGAAATATTAGTTGTTGCTAGGAATTTTCCACTAAAAATCCATGTATTCCATGTAATCCAAATACCCCAGGATACAAGCATAGGAAAGACCCGCCAAGCTTTTAGGCTTGGTTTCTTATTAAATTCTCTAAAAAATGAGACCACATAGATCTTTTTCCAAATTTGTTGAAAACCCAAAGCATGTCCGATCTCTAACCAAACTTATGAAGTGTATGTACAATGAAGAAACAAATGCATGTTTGTTTCGACATCATTTTTTCATAGATAAAAAATCTCGAGCCCATGCTTATCTCGGTGTTGTAAGTGGTCCCACGTAAGCATACGCCCATATAATACGAGCCAAAAAAAATCCCGCTCTTTGGATGACCATGAATGTCCCAAATTGTTTAGTACCACCACTTAATTTCAATCTCATGTTGACTAATCATCGCCTCGTATGCCTTTTTTGTTGAATAGAATCCAACTAAATTGAGATACATCCACACAGGTTCATCCCCCTATCAATGAGTCAAATGTGGGCCTTCTAAAGTTCATGAACAAAGTTACTCCATGCATGTTGTTCATCTACTTGCAAAGCCAGATCATCCACAAAAAGCCAGGACTGGTTCCACACAGTTGTTAGTCCAGGGTTATTGATACGATTCGACGTACACCACCCTTCCTCTTGTAGCCTAGTTATAATGTTATTGGGTAGTAAAATGTTACTGTCACACCCTGTAATGGATTCCTTTCCCACATGAACTTTGGATATCTTCCCAACTCTCCATGAAATAAATTGGCTAATGATTGGAAAATCTAGAGTTAAGGCCCTCCATTGATTGGACACATTGCTTGTGGGTTTCTATCTCCTACGAATATAGTCCATAATATAATCTAGATAGATATATTTATCCACAAGAATACACTACCATAGGTTCTCTTGGTTAATAAACACCCAGAGGGATTTGGCAGCCAAAGAATGCCCAAAGAGCATTATATCCTTTAAGCCCCATCCCCCAATCTCTTAGGGAGTGCCAATTTTTTCCAGTAGACCATATGTGATCCCGGATAGTCCTTACTTATATTCCAAAGATAATTGAAGCACATCGTGCATATGCATGTGAGAATATCTTTAGGAATGTTGGCCAATAAATGCCAATACAATGGTATTGCTTCTATGATTGATTTAATGAGTGTGAGGTATCCCCCGCGAGAGATCCACCGATTGCACCAAAAGTGGATCCTCTTATCAACATGTGAGAGGAGCCATTTCCAATCCGCCAAGACATAACAGTTAGGTTTGAGTGTAAACCCCAAATATTTTACCCCATCTTCCATGATGTGTGCACCAAAACGAAAGATATTTTGGAGTAGAATTATCTCCTCTTCCACTAATTATGGAAAATATAAAGAAGATTTGGTCATATTGATGGGCATGTCAGTTGCATCATAGAAAATCTCAAGGATATCCTTTATGGATATACCTTCATAGTCTTCACACAAACAAAATTTTATAATGTCATCAACAAATAATATATGAAATATTTTTACTATCTACCAATACACAGACCTTGAATCTCATTTAATCTTCGTGCATCAGAGAAAGCCCGAATGATACCATCTGTTACAAGTAGAAATAGATAAGGATATAGGGGGAAACCATGTCGAAGCCATCAACCTAATTTAAAGAAATGAGACCTAAACCCATTTATGAGCATTGCAAAGGAAATTGTTGTAACACATGCCATTATCCACTTAACCATAGGAAGCTCAAATCCAATGTGGATGAGAAAAAATCAAAGGTAAACCCATGAAACCCAATTGTAGGCTTTAGACAAGTCTATTTTGAGGATTGAAACTGGGCTCTTTTGCATTTTGATCATATGCATGCCCTCCTAGGATGAGTCAATAGCCTCATGGATTAGTATACCATTTAAAAATTAAATTATTCGGGTGTGATGAACTTAGAAAGAAGTGGTTTGATCCTGACTACTATGATTTTGTACAAGAAATTACAGAGTGCAATGGGATGGAAATATTCAAAATAAGTCGAGTGGTCTTTTTTTGGAATTACTGCTATAAAGGTAGAATTGATAATAGGAATAAGATTACTAGTGATATGAACTTCTCCGATCATGTGTAGCAGTTCATCCCCAATTAGGTCAAAGAATTCCTCATAAAATTCAACCAACCAACCATCTGACCCATGGCTTTGTCCTTTTTGAAGAAATAAATGATTTCCAACAACACCTCCTTAGTGACCTCTCAATACAGTTCTTGTGTGTCCTCTTCATCTACGACTCTAGGAAATAATGCAATTATTTTGAGAATTTCCCCCATTTCGGTATGCTTGGGATCTTTGAAAAATTGTTTAAAATGATCGACCCCTAAGGCTGTCAAATATTTGAACTCCCAAATTTCCTCCCAATTGGAATCTTGAAGTTCCCAAATGGTATTGAAACTTCAATGGTAATTTACAAAATTTTGGTATTCTGGTCCCCAACTTCAAGCCATAATGCCCAACTTTTCAGTCACCAAGTTTTTTCTTGTTCTAAGAGGATTTGATTCCTTTGAACTTTAAGATTTTGACATTGGTTATGTTCTTGTTTTTTCCATTTATCTTCTTGTTTCTTCCTATACAATAAGGCAAGTGATTCCTCTATGTTGTTAAGTTCACGATCCAAAAAACTTCGATGGTTACAGGCCCATTCTGAGACTTTGTATTTTAAAATATGAAGTGCTAAAGTAAAATGATAAGCTACTATGGTGTTTTCATTTTCCTAGAAGTGCGCCCAGTTCTCTCCGACCAATGCCTTAAATTCCAATGACTTAGACATTTAGAAAAAATTGGAAAGTTGTCTGAATACTTAAACTTGCCAACCCACAAGCGATAGATCCCAATCTCTTGAAGGAGATGGTTGTGAACAATAAAATGGTCAAGTATCTTACATATCTTGTCTACTCCAGCTCGGTTATTGCACCATGTTGATATTATAGGGTTTGGCTCTACGTCGACTCACTCAATTCCTTCCATATGGTTGAGAAAAAAGGTGGCTAATTTGTCTTTGCAAGCATTCTCACCCCAAAGTTCATCTCATTTTAAAGTAAAATTGATATCACCTTCCAAACTATGTTCCCCTTTTGAAGTATATTGATAGAAAAAACATGTTTCCTTGAAAGGACTCCTGACCATCATAGGGTTTGTAAATATTGATGAAAGTAATCTCATGGTCCAAGTCCTCGCAATAGAGCTCAATGATCATACCTGAAAATATTTCATAACAATTTATGAGAGAATAAGAGGTGATGAATCTCTTTAGAATTCCCCCTTAAGCACCAGATGAATCTAAATCCATGAAGGACCATCCTGGAAGAATTTTATAGAGCTCCCTACTTATGTCGTCACATTTCCCCATAGTTTCTTGCACAAAGAATACATTCGGCCTTTAATCCTCTATTAGCCTCTTGAGGGAGAAATTTTTAGCTTTCCCTACAAGGCCTCACATCCTAATTGATAACATTTTTGTGAGGAAAATTTCATGGGGGTATGACCTACTCTAAGGACCCCAAACATTAACTTTTTTCTGCCCTTAAGGACTTCTATAGAATCCTTTTCTTGGGCATGTTTTAAATCATACTTGCGCCCCACTTTTGTCTAGCTTATATATTTACTAGTGATGTCAAAACCCAATTCCCCCAAAAGAACCCCCCTTGAAGAGAGCCAAGACTGGTTGAAATTTTTTGAGAGAAGAAGATAAGGGTCTCGACTTGAGGAGGAGGAAAAGGAAACTCAAGAAGAGGCATCAAATTCAGACGGGTAGTTGGCCACCCGAGAGCCAGTTTTAATACCCAAGGCTACAAGAATAGAGTCTAGTGGCCTCTTCTCAAAGGGTATAGGAAGCGATGAAAAACTAGAAGATGACCCCCCACCTGTCCCATTCCCAGAACTAGGAAAAATTTGTATTATAATGCCCGAGATAGATTAATTAATGTGATCAGGAAAAATATGAGGCTTACCCACAAACATAGTCGCTTCCTTTCCTGTGTATTGTATCTCCTTGATATTGTGACATTGTGTAGTATAAGATTCTATTTCATTTCCCAAAAAATCATTCCATGTGCAATCCTTTGGATCCACACAACTATCATTCTCCACTTCTAAGAAAATGTCCTCGATCATTACTTCCATGCTCAAAACCATAGGAACTGGGATATCAAATTTTTTAGTATTGACTTCAGAATTTATGCATGGCTGAGGTGATTGGGGAGGCCCATCCCCCTCACATGAAATTGAGTCTATCAACCAATCGTGACCTCCAGAATTTGATGACCCTCAAAAATTCTTGATGAAAGTATGCTCGTAGTTTTCCAAATCATGTCCAACCTAATGACAATGAGAGCATTTGAATGAGACGTTAAGATAATTAAGGGTTTGTTTATAAATCCTTTGACCCATAATAAATCCAGTGATTCTAACAGGCCTTGTTGAGGGTCCAATTCCAACAGTATTCACACTACTGAATGGAACCTAATATTCTTATAGCTTTCTTTTGTAGATATGAAGGTCCCTAATGGCCTTCAATCCCTTCTTAGACCATAATTCAATTGGTAAGTTAGGAAACTTGATCCACATGGGAACACTTTTTAAAGCTTCCTCCCATGCATCAAATAGTGGGTTCCATGGCTTGGCACAAAAAAGGCTTTGATTCCAATACCAACAATTGGAAAGGATAAAAAACCCCACATCTTCTTTGGAGTCGAATACACACTCAATCCACCCTCAAGAGAGGAGATGAAAAGTTGGACTGTAACCCAGATTAGGGCTCTAGTGCATGTCCACCCACACTTCCATGGTAAAAATTGACATCCAGTGACTACATAACTTACCCACAATCACATGGCCTTCTATCTCCTCTACTTGACTAAACTGTAGATATTCTCCCACCACCAAAGTAATGCATCCTCCACGATTTTTTACTACCATTCATCACCTTTTATTTTTATTTTTTTTATTGTTTTTATCATGAGAGAATTTTCTTTCTCCTTATAGGTCATCAATATCTAGATGAGACCTGATGAAACATGAACTAGAGGCCTCAACATGAGCTTGTATAATCGGTGTTGAACCATTGGAGACTCGTTAAGAACCAAATTTCAAAATATCATAAAAAGAACCTCAGAATAAGTACTCAACACCTTGAAAAATATAGAATTTCAGATAATAAGCCTCTTCGATGGGGAAACCTCTTTATACACCACATAAATTTCCAAATACAAGATGATTCCAAATGAAAATGTCTCCTTGGTATATATAGGAGACTAGGAGGTACAATTACAACTAATGGACCCAAGCCAACATAAATAAAATAACATTACTAATGTAATATGCCCCAATTAAGGGGAAAATGTGCCACTATTTAGGGCTTAACATGCCCCTCCCCTTCAGACAAGGGTTGTCCACAATTCTTGAGTAATTATGGATGTTTCTGTATAAAATACTCATCTTCCCAAGTGGAACCTTCAATAGGTAGTTTCATCCACTTAATGAGATACTCTGAAATGGATCTATTCCTCAACTAGAGAATTCTTGTGTCAATGATAGCTTCAGGATCCAATATGATTTTTCCTTCCTCTTCAAATTCTGGAAATATAGTTTGAACTGGGATCTTGTCACCTATAACCTTATTTAAGCATGAAAGATGGAAAACTGGGTGTACTCGTGAAGATGCAGAAGACTCCAATTTGTATGCCATAGTACCAATCTTTTGCAACACCTTATAAGGGCCATATTACTTTGGTGATAATTTATTATCCTTCTTAGCGTGCTTGAGGGACATCTATTTGTATGGTTGTAGTCTTAAAAATACCCAATCACCTACTTCAAAACTTCTTTCACTACGATGTAGATCTACTTGTTGTTTCATGCGATTATGTGCCATGGTTAGGTTGTCCTTTAAGAGTTGGAGAACTTGTTGTTGATGCTCGATGTGATCTTCCACTGCTTGAAACTTAGATTTTTATTTTAGAGAAGAAGTGATGGAAGGTGGGTTGTATCCATAGAGTGCCATAAATGGTGTCATTTTTATTGCAATATGAAAGGAAGTGTTATACCACCATTCTGCCAAGGGTAACCATTTAAACCATTGTATTTGTTTATTAGAGACAAAGCAACGAACGTATCCTTCCAGATATTTGCTCACTATCTCGGTTTGTTAATCAGATTGAGGATGATAGGGTGAGCTATGAGCCAATTGAGTAACCAAAAAAGAAAATAATTCTGTCCAAAAATGTCCAATGAAGATGGGATCTTTGTCACTTACAATAATATTTGGGCTTCCATGTAGCTTTTGAACTATCTCCATGAATGCGGTGGAAACTGTACTGGCTTTGAAAGGATGAGAGAGTGCACAAAAGTGTGCGTACTTGGTCAGCCTATCAAAAATCACCATGATGACACTCTTTCCTTCAGACTTTGGTAACCCTGTGATGAAATCTATGGAAACCTCCTCCCAACGCTGACTTGGGATGGCTAATGGTTGTAAAAGACCTGGTGTCTTAATTGTTTCCACCTTATTTTGTTGGCAAACCAAACATTCTGCCACAAACCTTTGAACATCAGTTTTAAGGCCATCCCAAAAAAATTCCTTCTTGACCCTGTGGTAGGTTTTCAAAAATCAAGAGTGCCCTCCTACTTGAGAGGTGTGCAATTCCAATAGTACCTTTTGTTTGAGTTGGGAGTTCTTACATAAATATAAGTTATCTTTGTACCATAGTGAATCATTTTTCCATGTAAATGTATACGATGCACTGGAATCCTGCTGCAACCTTTGAATGAGAGTCCACATGTTTTTGTCATTCTTCCATTCATTCCTCGCTTCTAATATCCAATCGGGTTTGACGATCAAGATAACACATAGAAAGGCCTCAACATCTTCATCATTCTTGAGAGTGCATCTACCCCAACATTTTTCTTCCATTTTTTATAGATGATTTCAAAATCATAACCCAACATCTTGGTCACCCATTTTTGTTGTTCTTCTGAAGATAGTCTTTGTTCCAAGAAGTATTTAAGACTATCATGATCTATTTTGACCTTGAAGTGCCTACCTATTAGGTAAGGGCACCATTTCTTCAATGCATGTAGTATTTCCATCATTTCCTTCTTATAAATGGGTTTGTGTAAGTCCTTTCCCTTGAGTGGTTGACTTTCAAAATCAAGGGTCCTTCCTTATTGCATTAGAACAACACTAATTCCATTTCCCGAGGCATAACATTCCAAAATAAAGGTTTTTGTGAATTCTGGTGTGGTCAAGACAAGAGCTTTGCACATCGCCTCTTTAAGTTGTTCAAAAGATTGAGTTGCCTTTGGAGTCCATGAAAATTAATCCTTCTTAGTTAATGTCATTAAAGGTGCTGCTATTCTTCCATAGTTGTGAACAAACTTGTGGTAGTAACCTATCAAACCCAAAAATCCTCTAAGATTCTTCAATGTTTTGGGAATCAGCCAGTCCATCATGGCCTTAATATTTTTAGGGTCTACCTTGACACCTTCATGAGATACAATATGACCAAAATAATCTACCTCCTTCACCCCAAAGAAACATTTGGATGGTTTGGCATATAGTTATTTCTCCTTTAGTAGTTGTAGCACCTTGTCAACATGTCACACATGATCCTCCCAAGACTTTCTATAGACTAGTATATCATCAAAAACTACTAACACAAATTTTCGAAGGAAGGGCTTGAAAATGGAATTCATCAGCCCTTGGAATGTGGAACGTGCATTCATAAGGCCAAAAGGCATGACCAAAAATTCATAATGGCCTTCATGAGTTCAAAATGTTGTTTTTTGGATATTTACTTCCTTCATTCTAATATGATGATACCCTGAACAAAGATCCAACTTTGTGAAATAGATTGCTTCATGTAGTTCATCTAACAATTCATCAATGACGGGAATGAGAAAATTATCTTTAATAGTGATCTTGTTGAGCTCTCTATAATATGGACACATACACCATGAGCCCTCTTTCTTGAGTACCATTACCACCAGTGCAGAGTAAGAACTTTGGATAGGTCTAATAATGCCAACCTCTAACATTTCTTCAACCATATGGTCAATTTCAATCGTCTAGGCATAAGGGTATCTGTAGGGAATGATGTTAGGAGGAACACTCCCAGGAATTAGGTGAATATCATGATCATGATTTTGTGTGGGTGGAAGACCTTTGATAATATCTTCAAATACTTTGGAATTCTTATCAATGATCCCTTGAATATCTAGGGGAATAGATGGCTTAGTTGTTTGAACATCTAGTGAGCATAGTTGTACAATTACACCTAGATGCCTCTTTTTCAATAATTTTGTCATGCCATTAGAGATTATAACCTTACCGGGTTTCCCTGTGATACCCCTTAACTCAATTTATTTTCCTTCCAATGAAACTTTCATGAAAAGTTCTTGAAAATTAAAGGCCATTGTTCCTAATGATTGTAACCATTGGACTCCTAGTACGACATAAACACCACCCATGGGTATAGAAATCATTGGACTATTCATTACATATTCCCCCATAGTAAGATTGATCTTATTGCATTTTCCTGAGAAAATGATAGTTCCTCCATTTGCAATAATTACTTGAAACTCTGGTGTTGGATATATAAAGAAATTGAGAGATTTGGATAATTTATAGTGAATGAAATTATGAGTACTACCATAATCAATTAGGACTATTACCTTTTTCTTTTTGATATATCTTTCGATCTTGAGGGTTTGAGGAGTGCTAATTCCACCCAATGCATGACATGATATCATGGGAGTCAACTTTTCAGAAGAAATCTCTTCTACGTTTTCATCTTGATATGGTTCGTGTTCTTCTTATTCTTATTCTTCCTCTTCACAATCTATGTAG